>FXXK01002205.1:0-10570 GCA_900184695.1 Betula pendula
AGGGTTTTAAAATGTTGTATTGAATTTGGATCTGCCTATGTCTTCGAATTTGTCTGCTTCGTACAGATTCTAATCTTAACCGGATTGTACATAGGTGTGTGAAAGATTATGTTATAAGATATTTGCTGTCTATATGACTTGTAAGTTCATAGCTTACTGATTGGTATCGAAGTTGTGGCTTTTAACTTAGCTTTAATTATAAGAGCTTTGTTCAAAATTGCTTTATCAATGGAAAATTTGTGAAATTCACATTCAAAACAAAATCTCTACTATTAACGTTACTTAAATTAAGGAACCATTCAACCATGCTCTTGCTATTCAAATATGATAGTTATCTCCTTTGGACTCGTTTGGTGAAAGAAATCCACAGCGGTTTACTTTCGTTTCTTTTTTCTTATTATTTTATCTAATATATAGGGGCCCCTCAGTTCAATTTGGCATCTCAAGTATGACCTAGTGAATTTTGGCTTAGCGCGCGTAAAAAAAACCTACAACATATTTGTTGTAGTTTTTTTTTTAATCAACATTATGTTGCTACGTTGGAGTGGATGCATGGAGAATAGCGGTTTTCAAAGAAAAAGTCCCAAATGAACAACTATTTATTAATGTTTTCCAACCACTAATCAAAAGGGAGCGTTATATCTAATCTCATATACATCCACAACCTTCGAAAGTGTTATTTGAATTTTTTGTGCATATTTCTTATGCATGCTTTTTATCGTTTAATATTAGACATCTGATTAACTTTAGTTAATTCATTAGTGATACGCTGAGAAACTATAAGAACATTAAAAAAAAAAAAAAAAAAGAGGAGAGAGAGAGAGAGGAGAGAAATATAAAAGAAAAACTTTTGTCATCTAAGCAAATTATAAATTGAGTAAGTTTGCAAATGATAATCTACTGATTTCAAATGTTTTTCTCCATCCTAATGTTCATATGGATAAAATGGTAACTGGACATTTAAAACTTTCATAAACATGTTCTAAGTTGCAGGGAGTTAAAATTTGTAGAAAATAGTGATATAAGGATAATACTTTTTTGAGGGAGAAAGTCTCTTTACCCTTTTAATTATTAAAACAAAGGATCACATATGGTTTCAATTTCCATTTTCATACAAGACAAATGGACAAACGGATGTTTGTTTGCCAACCAATCGGAGGATCCCAAGACAGACCTCACTCTAGTACTCCTCTTTCTTTTCTTCTCTCTCTCTCTCTCTCTCTCTCTTTTCTTCTCTCTTCTCTCTCTCTCTCTCTCTCTGTCTTTCCGATTCTATAAAGCAGACTACAATATCAAACCTTGCTTAAACATTTTAGAGAGACAGAGAGAGAGGAGAAATGATTCAATGGCGAAAGGGAGGATAGCTTGCGGCAGAAAGATGCACATCGTACGGAGGGGCCCCATACAATCTCAAATCTGTAATGCGCAATTAGAGACTACTTTCTCTCCTTTCCTTTCGTTTTAGGAAAAAATTATTCTTTAAAGCTTTTCTTTTAACAAACTTTTCAATGCTCATACTGACCATTATATCATGCCACTTTTCTCAATTTTCAAGCTGAAACCAAACTGGAGATTCAAAGAGATACTCGAAACCTCCATGGCTATCAAAGAGAATACCTAAAGCTAATGCAGCAAATGAGATCCTTAAATTAAGGTTTGCCGTCTCTCTCTCTCTCTCTCTCTCTAACAGATTATGATTTCGTAACTGTAACAACCCACAAAAAAAAAAAAAAAAAAAAAAGGCACTAGCCACTTTTTGGCTATGCACTCCAAAATAAATAATAAATTGTATAGTTTTTTATAATCACTTATAAAATTCAATTTACCTAAGAATTAAGTAATGTAAAATAATACTCATGATTCTCTTTATGAACCACACACTGTATATGGACTATTCATCATCTTCTTAATATGGGATCGCGGTATTACAGCTAATATATTGTGATTAGAATATTTTATATTCTCTAATATTATTCTAAGCTGTTTATTCCTTCTAATATTTAGCCTAGGTTTTTTTTTTTTATTGATTTAATGTTCATTACTCCTATTCTCTCTGTAAATAGAGACCAATATATACATTTTTTTACTTTAATATAGAAGATGTTAGCCCATCACTCTCTTTTCTCTTTCATATTATTCTCATCATTATTTTTACTATGCGCGTGGAATCAATGGTGGTGGAAGTGCAGGAAGGGTAGGGCAGGGGTTCATGTAAGGGGTGAAACTGTGAGAAAGGAACTATAGGCTTGTTACAATTCTTAGAGCATTTGATTGAGATGGGTCTTAATGTTCAGCAAGCTAGAGTTTACATGCGCAATGTATTTTTGCCACTGGAAGCCATTGCTGCTGCAAACACAAGACCAAGCTCTGGATTGTAAAGAAGTAACCAAAAGCTCTTTTAAGGACGTATTGAAAAGAAAGGAGGAGAGGCTACACATTGAAAGAAGCTTGGAAAGCCTGCTAGCTTATATCTAAGCTAAGTAATTTGTTCGTTAACACTAAAATATGAATTTGATATCCTCACTTTCCATCTTTTGTTGATTTTGGAAAAAACTGTCACTTTCGCTTTGAAGGCAAAATGCAGTTCGAAATAAGGCGTATACAAACAGAACGTTTATTAAAAACCGTATAATCGGATAACCATAACAAGATAACCGCCATATCACTTAGGGTTATTGCTTGTTACCAGTTATAGGATTGAAGAGTGCTTAATTAACTAATTAACTGATACCAATTTTGAATATAAACAATAATATTAATATATATTAAAAATAAATTCAAAAAAATAATAATTAAACCTGAATATGTAAGACCTGTATAGCAGTATAGTTCTTTCTTCTTAATTTCTATTTCTCTTCCGTCTTCACGTCGCCATCTGCTTATATCTTTTCTTCTTTTCAATCCACACTGCTCCCGCCTCCCACTTTTTCCTTTCATCTCTCTTTTATTCTCTCCTCTTAAGAGCACGTCTCTCTTCCTCAATCCCTCTCCTCCCATTTTTTTGCACCTCCTTCTCTCCCGAAACCTTCTAGTCGTCGAGTCTTTGTTTTACCAAACAGTAGGCTATTGGCTAGAGCTCAATGTTGTACAGACTTTGTTTTTTGTTATTTGGAATCTTAAGGGGCACTGTTTTCTTTCTCCAATTGCAAATTACTCTCATATCTCCTCCCTTTCAATTTCCCTCCCCATAAGCATTTTTCTTCATCCCAATTTGAGGGTGGGGTTTTCTTCTTCTTCTTTGCTTTAAGAGCGCTTGAATTTACCCTTTTCATAAACCATGCGTTTCGGGGTCCTTTGCGCAACAATTTATGGTTAAAAAAAATAACTGAAATAGGTGCAACATTTATAGCTAAAAAAAAAGTGTTTTGAATTTATGCCTGTTGAAATAATGGTGTGAGAAAATATAATAAGAATATGAGAATTATAGTGAAAATAAGAGGAGAAATAAGACACAGAAATTACGGGTGGTTCGGTTTACGACATTTACGTTCACCATTCTGAAGGGCCTTAGGTACATTGTGTCATTAACTTATTGTCTACAATACAATATATCTCTATTTATAGGGTATAGAAATACAAATGAATGGTAATCAAATCTCCTCCAGATTGATTTAATCAACTCTAACATAAATAATATTTCAATTCAACCAATATAAAATATACAAAAAATATTTAATTTTCGTATATTCTACATCTACCTCAAACTCAAGTTGTAAGATCTTGGAACCTTGAATTTGGAAAACAGAAATAAAAGTTTTTTTTTTTTTTTTTTTCGTGGCGACGCGGCAGAGGCCAGGAAAGGGCATAGACAGGGTGTGGGCCTGATAACGGAGGCCAGTGGTGAAGATTGAGCGCGAACACTGCCGGATGAGACAAGAGGCCGATGGGTGGCCGACGGCGGCATGTGGTCGTGACGAATCAGCGTGGGCCGGTGGTGAAGACTGAGCGCGAACACTGCCGTAAGAAACAAGAGGCTAGCGGATGGCCAACAACAGTGGCATGTGGCAGCGACGGATTGGCATGGGTCGGTGATGAAGACTGAGCGCGAATACTGTCAGAGGAAACAAGAGGCTGGTGGATGACCAGCGACTGCGGCACGCGGCAGCGATGGAGATGAATCGACATGGGCCAAAATACAGGGCTAACTTGGGCAAAAACAACAAAAGGGCCAACAACGAGCCAAAATCTATAAAAGGCCGACTTGGGCTAAAACTCAAAAGGGCCAACAAAGAGCCAAAATCTAAAAGGGGCCGGCTTGGGCCAAAACACAAAAGGGCGGACAACAGGCCAAAAGGGCCGGCTTGGACCAAAACACAAAAAGAATGAGCCCACTTGGCCGGTTATTGGGTCGGCACACTGACCCTGACTTGTGCAAGCTCTCATGATGTTTTCTACTTGAACTTCTTCTTTTTTTCTTTTTCTTTTTTCTTCATCTTCTTCTTTTTCTTCTTTTCTTTTCTTTTCTTCTATTCTCTTCTCTTCTCTTCTTTTCTTTTCTTTTCTCTCTCTCTCTCTCTCTCTTTTTGGCGTGATTGTCTGATGATGTGATTGTCGAAGTAATCGGAGGCTGTGGTGGCGTGTATTGGAACGGGCAGGAACTTTTGGCCGCGCATGGCAACGCGTGCTGACTCCGATGGCAGGGAAACTTGTACATATCAATAGATATGTCTCTTGCAAGCTTGATTCTAGGATGAATTTTTTTGGATGAGCTTCGGTGAAGGTGGAGAAGGCACTGGCAATGTAGGCGGAGAGCGGTGGACCACTGGAACAGTGAGATCATCGGAGGAAACCCTAGTAAATGTCAATGACGTTTATTGAAGGCCACAAGAAAGTGACTCTGATACCATGGTGAAATATTGTGTGAAAAAATATAAAATATGAGAATAATAGCAGAAGTAAAAAAGAGAAAGAGACACAAGGAATTACGAGTGATTCGGTATTAGACACCTACATCCACTACTTTGAAGGGTCTTTAGGACTACATTGTGCTCTTTAACTTGATTGTCTACTATACACAGATTCTTATTTATAAGGTATAGAGTAAATACAAATATGGTAATCCAATCTCCCAGATTTGATTTCAATCAACCATAAATAGATAATATTTCAATATCAACCAAATATGGAATATCCTAAAAATATTTTATATTTTCCGTATATTCTAACATTATGAAAAGCGGTTACCAGTTAATAACCTGCATTCAATAATTGCCGGTTGTGTTTAACCGCTAACCAGCCTAACAGTTGTGGCTACTGTTATTTAAAAATGAATAATCACTTAAACCGGTTGCGGTTGCAGTTGTTATTATAGTTAGGAGGGAATAATCGCAACTAGTTATACATTGAGAATATATAAAGTAAAACTAGAAGTTTGCACATAGGAGATGTTACTTGAAAGATTAGGGCTTCAGTTGTTAAAATTTGGGGAAATTTCACAAACCCCCCCTGAACTGTCATGCCTTTTGCAATCCCCCCCTCAAACTTCAAAACCTCTCAATTTAGTGTATTTAAGTTTCAATTTTTTGCAATCCCCCCCCCTCCGTTAGGATTTTTCGTAAATCCTAACTGCAAGGGTGTTAAATTACCAAATATCCTTAATATTTTCAATTTTCAAATTTTTTTTTTTAAAAAAGTGAACCCACGTTGGTCACTGACCCAACGTGGTCAGCCGCCGACCCACGCAGCGTGGGCCAACCGTGCACCCACGGCTGGTCACGGCGCTGACCCACGGCTGGGTCACGCGTGCCCAACGCTGGGTCACATGCGTGACCAACGCGGTCGCGACGTGACCCAAGCTGGGGTCACGCCGTGACCCAACGCTGGTCACCAGACACACGGGGGTCTGGTTGTGACCCCGCGTCGGTCTGGTGACCCACGCTGGGTCACGGCGTGACCCAACGGCGGGTCACAATCACAACGTGACCCGCGTGGTTCACGTTGGACCAGCGGTGGGTCACGGGTGACCCACGGCTGGGTCACCCGTGACCCAGGGTCTGACCCAAACAATTTTTTTTTTTAATATTTTTTTTTGAAATAAAGGTTAAATTTGTAATTTTTTAAAAGTTAGGGGCATAAAAGTTATTTCACCCCTTTGAACGTCCTTCTTAACAGATTGACTAACGCGAGGGGGGGGGATTGCAAAAAATTGAAACTTAAATACACTCTAAATGGAGAGGTTTTGAAGTTGGAGGGGAGGATTGGCAAAAAGGTATGACAGTTCGAGGGGGGTTTGTGAAATTTCCCCTTAAAGATTTTATTCATTCTCTGGTTTTTAAATCTAAAAATTAAAATTAAAAAAAAAAGAACATTAACAAATAAGTCAAACTCAAAACATTTTTCCACTACTAAAAAAACAATTTTATCGCCATTTAATTTACCAATTGTTCACATAAAACACCGATAAAAGTTTAATTATAAGCGTTTAACTTAAACTCAGATAGTGTCTCGGCTTTATTCTACATATGCCGATACATGTAAAATCAATGCCAGCGTATAGTACCAATGGCGATAGATTGACAACATATAGTTACAAACGCCTACAAGTTATAGGCGTTTTTATAAGTTGCGGATAATTATAGAAGGATATGTCAAATTTTATCAACGTTATTTTAAAATGGCTGAAAATTTTATCACATTGTAAAAAAATGGCTGATAATTTAATTCACTAAAAACCATGAATACAATTGTCAGCGTTTACCAAAACACGCCGAATATTATTGCAAAACGACATTGTTGTTTTATCACCATCATCCTAATAATCTCAAACCTTCTCACATTCTTCCATCTCTTCAATTTCATGGCACGTCTCATCCAACTCCCCTCACTAAACATCATCTAAATCCCTAATCACACCACGTTCACCATTTTTTTCTATGTAATTCTCACACTCTTGCTTCACTGTTGTTCTCTCTCATTGCTTTTCGCCGTTCTTTCGCAGTTCGTGGAGTAACCTTGAATGAAAGGTGCGCCTTGCATCACTGCTGGAGTACTCTCTCATTTTGTTGATTTGGGATTCTTTATATGTTACTTTGAAGGAAATCGAATGGGCTTGAGGTATTTCTCTTTCTCTCTCTCTCTCTCTCATCATTCTCTCTCACCTCCCATTTGGCATCCCCCTCTTTGCTTACCCTCTTCTGCTTTCTTCCTCATTTGTTTCGAACCTTGAGCTTTGATGAGTTTTTTTATTTTGATGATCATCAAAGACAAAGCCATTTCGTATACCCACCTCTAAGGCTATAAGTAAGCAGAGTTACTCATAAACATATTGAACTTGGCTCAGGATCGGTTCATTTATTAAACGAACAGAGTTTGAACAAAAGATTTAGGCTCTGCTCTTATAAACTCGGCTCAACTCGTATAACTTCACTTTTATTATTTTATAATATTATTTTTACTTAACAATGAGAACATGTTAAGTATTTTTTAAAAAATTAAAAAAGAAAAAAAATTCTTGATAATGTAATATATATACGTTAAATTATTATAATTGAAAGTCTAAATATAGATATATGTGTCTTTTTTTTTTTTTTAATCTAATCAATCAATCATTTCATATATGAGAATAATCTTAACAACAACGCTCAGCACATACAATATCAGAACACCCAGAGGGGCGTCCTCTATGTGTATTACATCTTCATCTACAGAAAGAGAAAGCTTTGCAAGCCTATAAGCAATTTCATTCACCTTGCGTTGGACATTAGAAACCCCCCATTGTTGAAAAGAATGCAGAACCATGTGAACATCATCAATAATCTGATCAAAATGACACCAATTTTTGCCTTCCTATCTTAAAGCCATAACCACCTGTAATGTATCCCCTTCCAAACGAATCTTCAACCACTCTATCTCTTTAGCAAAAATTACCGCTCATAAAGCAGCAAAAGATTATGCCATAACCGGATCAATAATATTACGCTTTGGAGAATGCACAATAGCCAACACCTCCCCAATGCCCTTCTTCCAGTTATGCTTACCAACTGCAACGTCTCAGTAAACTTTAACTAGCCCCGTGGAATGCTTACACTCTGGATGCCCAAATACTTCTCCATATATAAGATAGTGTAACACCCAAGGATTTAATTAGGACAACTAAGAACACTTTGGTGTAAATTGTGATATTAAGATAGGTCAAATATATTTGAAAGAATATATTTAATGTTTAATTATATGTTCTTAGTTTAAATTGAGAAGTAATTAATTTAAATTAGGCTATAAGATAAATAAATTTTTAGAGTTTTGAAATGAAATCAAAGGTACAAAATAATAGTAATAATATATATAAGCGTCCTTAGCATTCACGTGAATGCTAGAGCATGCTCAAATTTATATATATACTTTGCTTTAGCTGCTGTTCGGTGCAGCAAAGGTGAGAATAACAAAAAAAAAAGAGGCTAGAATGACATTCACGCCTACTTTAAGAAAAAGAAAGGAAAAGATTGGATTTTTGCTGGAACTCTTTTTAATGGTGTAGCCGAGCTGTCCTGCTGTAGTCATAGGAGAAAAAAAAAAAAGAACATTATACGGTGGTAATTCACGCTTCATGTGATGTTCATGTGCTGGGTAGCCTTCCTAAGTATCCTACCACTTTTATATAATAGTGCAATAAGTTTTAAAGGGTTCCACAGGTATTTTAAGAAATAAAACTTATAGACTTCAAGCTACTGCAGTGGAATGACGAGCTACTAAGTATAGCATGTACGTGTTGTTTGAATGCAGCAAGAGGCTATGTGAACTGTAGGTGGTGCTGTGATTTCATGAGTCATCACTATAGTTACGTGTAAATCCCTTTGTCTTTTTATTTAGAAAACATTTGCAACAATGTCCTTGTGGGCTATCTATAAATAGCCGAGTGAGAGTAGTACTTTGTTCATTCCAAATTTCTCTCAACTTCTTCCTCGTGTTCGTGCTGTACGCATAGAAAGAAAGAAAAAGTTCTAGTCCTCAAAGCATCGGAGCTTAATTGGGAGTGCTAGGTATAATTTTTTTACCCTTAGCCTATGTCAATTCTAATTATTATAATTTAATTTATGTCGTTATAATGCCCAAGTAGTATTATAATATTTTAGATGTGTCATTATAATGCTCAAGTGACATTATAATATTTTAGATATGCCGTTATAATGTCCAAGTGATATTATAATATTTTAGATATGCTATTATAATACCCAAGTAGTATTATAATATTTTAGATATGCTGTTATAATGCTCAAGTTGTATTATAATATTTGAGATATGCTGTTGTAATGCTCAAGTTGTATTATGACATTGTAAACATGTCGTTATAATGCTCGAGTGACATTATAATATCTTAGGTATATGTTGTTATGCTGTCCATTTTTTGACAAGGTATAAGGAAAATAATCAATGGTCTAGATATTGATTTTTTTAAAATAGTTTTAGACTAATGTATTATCGCGCGTGGGTGCAATTAATTGCAGTGAATTTATAAACGATAAGAGCAGTTTCTAAGCAAACTACGAAATATAAGTATTTTACTTCCTAAGTAAAAATACTATGTTTTGATAATTATTATATTACATGAGCCTGCATATTTTATGTAACATGATTATATGTTTCTGATTATTTTTACATGTGTTGAATAAATTGTGAAATGAAAGAAGATAATTATGACAACGAAAGTATGATTTTAGATATGACATGTTATTGCATACTGTTAACCAATGAAAATAAGATATGTAAAAACTTGAAAAACTAGAAGGTATTCTTATGTTAACTATAGAAGCTAATAGAAAGTTCCAAGTTAAATAAGAAACCGGAAAGACTACATGAATAAAATGTTTATCGAGGAGCCAGTGTGCATCCTGAAGAGGAGCCAGTGTGCGTCATGTCAAGGAGCCAGTGTGCATCTGAAAGAGGTAAACAAAGGGTTTAAGTCCTATAGAAAGCCGGAAGGGTCAAGACTCCTAGAGAAAATGAGAGAAAATTGTATTGCATATAATGAATATTGTGTTTTATATGTTTTGTGATTATTGAATTATTTCATTTCCTTATAATTATATACATATGCTGGTTATGAGATGCAAGTAACCTGTATATAGATATAAGTATAAAGCTAAACATATATAGACTTGTCAAAAGGAAAATAAATGGACTTTATTGTGTATTATCAAACAAACTCTACAGTGTTCATCTTATCAGTTATGATTTTCATGGAATGATTATTTTGGAAAAACTAAACGTAGCTGTTAATATAATCACTATGTTAGAGGATTTTTAGAAAAAGATGGTTCATATTGAAAATATCAATAATTTTTATACTTACTGAGTTCGTAGACTCATTAATCCACCTATGTAATTGTGAGATCACAATTGCATAGATGTTAATGCAGATGAAGAAGATAATGAAGATGATCCATATGCCTGTCTTGGATATTATGGATGAGGCAACTCGTCGCCTCAGTTGTGCTACAAGATACTATGTAGATAACAGCCTTTTCAAGATGTTTCTATAGCTAGGTGTGCGTGACGCACCCTTGATGTATAGTTGTTGATGGTGTGCCACCTATGGCACTTTTGACTAGTGTTGATATTTTGTCATGTAGAGTAT
>FXXK01002205.1:10592-44784 GCA_900184695.1 Betula pendula
TGCGTGAGGCACCCTTAATGTATAGTTGTTGATGGTGTGCCATCTATGACACTTTTGACTAGTGTTGATATTTTGTCATGTAGAGTATAATGTAAGGATTTGATTTAATATAGAAGTGTAATATTCAGCTCTTATGTGTTTTGTATGGGTTATATTTAATAAAAAAAAAAAAAAAAAAAAAATTCCGCTGCAAGATTTATGATCTCTGATGATATTAAGTTAGATAGTAGTGCTTAGTGGTAATTGGAGATTTCCACTTTCGTCTTTCATTAAATAAAGGCGGGGCGTTACAGATAGAGCATGCCCCAATTTAACATTAAGAATGCCACCAAATGGGAAGTATTTTTCCTTCAAGATTTTTGCTGACAACGACTCAGGATTCTGAAGTACTCTTCAGCATTGTTTCGTCAATAATGTCTTATTAAAGTTTTCCAGATCACGAAAGCTTAATACCCCACACTCTTTCAGCAAACCAGTTTGGACTCATTTACCCAATGTATCTTCGTGTATATGAGAAGTGTATGTATATATATTTGTATGTATATGTATATGAATGTATATACGTATATATTATACGATAAACATATAAAATTGAGATTAGATTATTTAAGTTTTGAATTAATTTTTCTAATTACTCAAACAATAAATCTTAACTATGATTAAATAACTAATAATTAATATAAATTAAAAAATAAAAATAAAAAATAAAATAAAAATAAAAAATACACAACATTTACTTTATATATGAAATGAGTAAATTAATTGAGTAGCCCATGAACAAATTCAACATCGGCTCATGTTAAAAAAAAATAAAATAAAATATTAAACAACCAGCTTAAACATTCAATACTCGACTCGGCTCGACTTGATTACAGCTCTACTCACCTCTATCAGGCAAATTTCAGACTCCCGCTGCATGTAGACCTTTAAATTCCATTGACTCCATTAAATTCCCCAAAAAATTTCAAGAACAAAACCCAATTGGTCATGACTCATGATACAGAGAGAATAAACCATCTCAAGCAAAACAATTAACACAGCTCTATGTTTTTTTGCATATTAAAGTGAATTGCCGACCAAGAAAAATTTGCTCTCGCGGTAGAGCCTCTCTGAAGAAACTTTTTCTTCTTTTCCTCTTTCAACTCCTTACCTTCAGACTCCACCAATGGCTATCTCTCCCCAAGAGATGAACCATCTTATCTCCAAAACACAATGTCTTAACTGGTTGGATTGTCCACCAATCTTGCATCCTTCTGAGGTCCATACTACTGAAAAACCACCTTATTTCCTGGCAGGCAAGGTCCATTCCATGCGAGAAATCTCAAAAGCCACGGTTCGAGAAACCCTCCAAAGTGCTTGGAAATTCCTCAAATCTCTTTCCATGGAGAGTATGGGAGACTCTACTTACGTTTTCACATTTGAGGATGAGCAAGACATGCAGAAAATCCAAGAGTTATCCCCTTGGAACATCCGAGGTCATCCCCTAGTTCTCAAGCAGTGGGATAGGAGTATGGCACTGAAAGAACTGGATTTCTCTGAATGTGTCTATTGGATACAAGTCCATGATCTTCCTCTAGAGCTAATGACAATCAAAAATGCAGAGATTATAGGGAATCAGCTGGGCACTTTTATATGCACTGAGTTTGATGGTTCAGCAGTCTCCCTAAGGAAAAATTTCTTGAGGATAAAGGTTTTGCTACCTTTAAACAACCCTCTTATAGTAGGGTTTAATCAAGTCAGGGCTAACCGTCATCCATCCTGGGTGCATCTGAAGTATGAAAGGCTCTCGGAATTCTGCTTCAACTGTGGTAGGCTGGGTCATTCAAAGTTTTATTGTCCTGCAACAGAGCCACCTCCATCACCACCACTTTTTGGCCCTGGCTTAAGGGCAGCTCCTCCGTCTCCTTTCAAACCAGAAAATATCCTAGCATCAAGTAAGGAGGATCAATCAGATTCTAAGCTATCTCCTTCTTCTTCTTGCCCAAGACCCTCGTCAGTTGGGGCTTTTGCTAACCTAGCCTCTTCATCCAATCCTTTCCACTTGGTTTTCCCTGAGTCAACTCTTGGAACTCGGTCACCAACTCTAAACAGTAGCCCCACTAGTCCATCAACTCAAACCCATGCTACCCACTCTACCCACTCGTCCCATCCACCTTCCCCCACACGAACCCCTATCTCAAGCCCTGAACCAGCCAACTCCGGTGCTTTTCAGACTGAAACAGCCAAGGTTTCTAGGAAACCACCGGTTTTGTTTGACGTGGAAGCTTCTGTTATCCCATCCAATTTAATTCACGTCACTCATGCTCCCCCTCCTACTCCCATGCATAGCCCTAACGCTCCTTCCTTCACACAATCACCACCAATCGAAAGCCCACCCTATCAGTCCATTATCACGGATATCGAGGATGTATCTGACCTGATGCTTGATCCCTCCACCTGTCCCACGCCTTCCTTCCTTCTCTGTGATAAGCCGGCTGGAGAAGAATCCAATTTTCTTCCCCTTCAACTGTTCATTCCTAAACAGCTCCCTCATTACCCAACTCAGGCTCACACCAAAGCAAAAAGATTTCACCCTTATGCTTCTGTGCGTAGCAAGTCAGATAGGCCCTCCAATTCTCGAGTGGATGGATCCCCTTCCTCAGATTCCACCATCCATTTGGCAAGCATTCCATCATCCCTTTTTGTATTCCCCCAGATCGATTCAGATGAGGTGGGCAACTTCATGCCCCCCTCAGTCCCATGAAGCTCCTTTCTTGGAACTGCCGTGGTTTTGCCCGGGCCACGGCAGTTCGTACCCTAAGGGCGTTGTGCAGGATCCATAACCCAGATGTTATTTTCTTGTGCGAAACCAAAATTCCCTTGTTCAATGCTCACAACCCTCTTGCCCGTATGGGCTTTCCTCTGCTCTTCCAAGTTCCAGCTGTTGGATTGAAAGGTGGGCTAGTGGTGGCCTGCAAGCTCGGTACTGACATCGAGCCGGTGGTTCTCAACAACCATCAAATCTCCTTTTTGGTGTTCTCTGATCCGGCCTCTACTCCTTGGCTTGTCACTTGTGCTCATGCCCCTTCTGCTGGGATTGATCGGGCTGATTTCTGGAAGCTTCTTGAAACCACTGGTGATCGTTTCCAAGGCTCCTGGCTTTTGATAGGTGACTTTAATGCTATTCTCTCTTCGGATGAGAAGCAAGGAGGTAGGAATTTTGGCTCATCATCTCATAACGCTTTTGTGGATTTTGTGCACACAAATGGTCTGGTTGATCTAGGCTTCTCTGGCAACCCGTTTACCTGGAACAACAAGAGGCAAGGTATTTTTAACATCAAAGAGAGGCTCGACAGAGGCCTCTCCAATCATGAGTGGATCATCATGTTCCCAAATGCTCTGGTAACCCATTTGCCGGCAACAGTCTCGGATCACTCTCCCCTGCTTCTCTCCACGAACTGTGATAGGCCCCGTCTTCCCAAGCCATTCAAGTTTGAGGAATTTTGGACGAGGGATCTCTCAAGTCATTTTGTTATAGCCACTGCATGGTCACGGCCTGTTAATGGATCAGCAGCCTTCTCTCTAAGTAGAAGGATTAAAGCCACAAAGCAAGCCTTAAAAGCGTGGAACAACCAGCATTTTGGTAATATCCAACTTAACATCAAGAATTTTTTGGCAGAGATCAATCTTCTCCAAAGTCTGCCAGCAGACTCTTATGATCCGGCAAAAGAAGAAGCTTTGCAATTAGCGCTTCAGGAGGAGCTCCTGCGAGAAGAAAGTCTCTGGAAGCAGAAATCCAGAGAGTTATGGTTAACTAGCTCAGACCTCAATACTCGGTTTTTTCATGCCTCTACAGCAATACGACGTAGGTACAACTCTATTCCCTCCTTACAAACTGAGAATGGTTCTCTGTTGAATGGTAGAATGGCTATTGGGCAGCACTTCACAGATCACTTCAAAAATTTATTCACCTCTTCTAGACCCTCTTTTGATGAGGAATTGGATTCTCTTTTTTCCCCCATTATCACGGAAGAGGAGAATAATTATATTTGCAGCATACCTGAGGAAGCCGAAATATTTCAGACCTTCTCCCAGCTTGGTCTCACCAAGGCTCCGGGCCCGGACGGGTTCACGGGTTTGTTCTATAAGAATTATTGGAAGATCATTAGGGTCAATGTGATAAACTTTGTCCAAAGCTTCTTTAGGTCAGGATTTTTGCTCAGAGAATTCAATCACTCCCATATTGCCTTGATCCCAAAAATTGATAATCCCTCCAGAGTTAACCACTTCAGGCCGATCAGCTTAACAAATTTTACCTACAAAATCATCTCAAAAATATTGGCAAACCGGTTCAAACCTTTACTTCACAGAATCATATCTCCTAACCAATCTGCCTTCCTCAAAGGGCGAACAATACACGATAACTCTATCCTGGCGCATGAAATTTTTCACGCCATGAAGAATAAGAGAGGTAGGGGTGGTCTAATGGCTCTCAAGCTGGATATGGAAAAAGCCTTCGATCGCATGGAATGGGGTTTTCTGTTTAAGGTTTTGTCAGCTCTGGGGTTCAGCAACAATTGGATTCATCTAATCGATCAATGTATTTCTACGGTTTCCTTCTCCATTTTGCTTGAAGGTTCCCCTTTTGGTTTGTTTTCTCCTAGTTGTGGCTTAAGGCAGGGGGATCCTCTCTCTCCTTTTTTGTTCATCTTGGGTACAGAAGTATTATCTCGGATTCTAATCAGAGAAGAGCAAGCTGGAAATTTCCACGGAATAAAGATTTCTAGAAACAGTCCGGCTGTTTCTCATTTGCTGTTTGCAGATGACCTAATGATTTTCTCAAGAGGAAATGCGGCAGAAGCCTCCTGTATTAAGAGATGTCTGGAGAAATTCTCTTCCTGGTCTGGGCAGAAAATCAACTTAGAAAAGTCTTCTCTTTGTCTCTCCAAAAACTGCACTGCCGATACCATGGAAGCTATCCAAAGCATTATGCAACTTAGGTTGATTCACCCTTCGGCAAAACACCTGGGCCTCCCCCTCTTCTTGCATAGGAAGAAATCTCTGGCTTTTGAGGATCTTAAGGCAAAAATTCTGAATAGAATATCAGGTTGGAAGACTAAACTCCTATCCCAAGCTGCCCGTACCACCCTTATCAAAACCGTGGCAAATTCTCTCCCCAGCTATGCTATGTCCCTATTCCTGTTCCCGAAATCTTTTTGTCAAGAAATAGATGCTTGGTTGAGAAAATTTTGGTGGGGAGTTCCTTTGGACAAGAAGAAAAATCTGTGCTTGATTGGTTGGCAAAAAATCTGCTCCCCTAAGGCTGCTGGTGGTCTCGGGCTCAGGTCTATGGAGCTGCATAACACTTCCCTTCTCTCCAAGTTAGGATGGAACTTGTTGAGTAATAAGGAGTCTCTTTGGGTGCAAGTCTTAGCCTCCAAATATCTTGCTGGTGCTGATTTTCTCTCGGCAGTGGCTACTGCTTCTTCCTCATGGCTGTGGAAAGGTATCTTAAGATGTAATCACATCATCCGAAAAGGGGCATGCTGGCTTATTTCTTCAGGCAGAAACTTAAGTATCTGGTCTTCCCCGTGGGTCCCTTCCCTTGTGGGTTTTAAGCCCCAGCCAAACCCTCTCCTTCCCTCTCTACCAAATCTCCTCATCTCCGATCTCTTCTCTTATCCTCATAGGGGCTGGAACTCCCCTCTTATTCACTTCCTTTTTGACCAGCCCTCTGCTAATGCTATCCTTGCTATACATCTCCCGCAACTCCCCACCCCTGACCGCTGGATTTGGTCACCTTCCAGCACTGGCCGGTTCTCTGTTAAGTCAGCCCATGAGGTGGTATCCTCCTTTTCTCTACATAACCCCTCCCCCCTTCCATCTTCGGAGTGGACTCTTCTTTGGAGCTTAAAAATTCAATGCAGGTTGAAGCATTTCCTTTGGAAGGTAACCTGGAATATCTTACCTACTAGACCAAACATTTTCAAGTTTGCTCCTCCATCAGATGAAGATATGATTTGTTGCCCCTTTTGTCTTGGGCCCGCTGAAACGCTCCAGCACATATTCTTCTCTTGCCCTCTTGCTCGTCTGCTTTGGCTTCACTCTAAATGGCCACTGAATGCTTCGGTTTTCTCTACTCTCCCGATTTCAGATTGGACCAAAGCTCTTTTGAGGCCACATGCTCTCCTGGGTATTCCCTTATCGGAGGTTCGACAATTTCAGATTTACTCTTTAATTGTCTTGGATAATATTTGGTTGGCCAGGAATTCCCTTATTCACAAAGCTATCAAACCGGATCCACTCAAAATTTTGAAACTCATTCGGAGCTCCTTTAGCCATCACATGTCTGCATGGCGTGCTGTCTCAAATTCTGAAGCTTGGGACCCTCCTCCTGCCGGGACTTTGAAAGCCAACTTTGATGTCGCCGTACGCCCTCTTTTCTCTGTTGCAGCAGCGACTATCAGGGACCACCGTGGCCATTTTGTGGCAGTAGGCTCTCTTAAGCTTCCCTCCTTGGACTCTGGTGTAGGAGAAGCGCAGGCGGCCCTCTTGGCAGTGAACCTAGCTGCCTCTGTGAATTGCTCGTCTTTGATTTTAGAAGGGGACTCGCTTGTAACAGTGCTGGCTGTTAATGCTCCGGGTATTTTTTCTGAGTGGAATTCAGCCTCTGTTATAGCGGATATTCAGCATCAACTCCGCGCCTTCTCGGATTGGAAGGCTTTGAAAGTCTCACGATGTGCCAACTTTGGCGCACATCTAGTTGCTAGATGGGCCGCTGCCAATAATGTTTTTGGTAGCATTCCCACTTCTTCTCATTTTCTTTCTTCTGTTCTTATTAGGAGTGGCAAAGACCCTCCTCTGTAACCCCTTCCTGTTTTCCCCTATTTGCTTATAAAAATAAAAAATAAAAAAATAAAAAATAAAAAAAAAAAAAAATTAACACAGCTACAAATATCCAACTGCTAAAATCTAACCCATTCGACTGCCATAAGACTTAACTTTGCGCGATATTGTCTAAGTATAACACTTCTGAAGGAGAATGCTAGCCAAACCATAAATAAAGAGAAATTTATGATATATTTGATACGCAGAATTACTATTCTTTGAAAAAGTTTTATTAAAAATGAAAGAAGAGAAATAAAATAGCATTGATGTTAAAGTAAACATATACTTTACTACTTGAAATAGTCATCCTATAGCCATAACGGAATGTTTATTCTTTTAATTGAAGAAATAGTTATTCATCTCAAATTGAGAGAAATAGTTATTCCCTTAATTTTATCTTTCAATTTAAAGAATACTCATTTCCACATAGTCATAAAAATGACTATTCTAAGGCTAATTCATTTCACTTATTCTATTCTTAATAAAGACTATTTCAAGAAATACTTATTGCACGTACCAAACATAACCTAATAATTTGAAAATTGGTAATAAAATACAAGTATGCAAGTAATCTTGCAAGACGAAACCGAATGAAGCTACCCAACAAATCCACCAAACCCATGGAAAGATATATGGAGCAATTATAACTTCAAGAACTTGAATTACAGATTAGTTTTTGAATAACACCAAAGATTCCTGAATCTGCGACCACCAAAGAATGTTTTGTAATATTCCCATGAATTTGTTATGATCTACCAGATCTTATCGCCTCTGATTATTAATTGTTTAATATATATATATATTCGACTCATTAGAATTCTATCATAGAGATGATTGGTATTGAGTGTAAATTATTAAATTTTGGCATTTTGGATTTTCTTGTTGTAAGTGGGCCTTTCGTGATAGCGTGAAATATCCTAACATGACTTTTCCAAAACCTACCCAACCGATTTGATTCTTCGGCGATAGGCTCTTAGACAAAACTCCAAAAAAGGACAAAACCCCAGTGATTTTATGCATTATCTAACCCNCCATATATTGCTTTTTTACGTGTAGAAATAGTTATAGACAAAATATGAAAAGAAAACATGTCTTAGTAACAGTAAAATCTTGAAATTTCCAAGAAAAAAACTAAGCAATAATTAATTAACTAGTTCCATGTCTTATAGTTTTAAATTTACCTTCGAATTTGAGTGCTTTAGAATTAAGATTTATTACTAAATACATTGAATAAGTATATAATCTAGGTTTATAATTTCTCTTATTTATCAAAAAAAAAAAAAATTAGGTTTATAATGTGCCCCACATTTTGAGATTCAACTTCTGGTCATAAACTCCATATTGGAGGTAATTATTGCATGTATATGGAACTTCAAGTATATCTAAAAGCAAAACTTGTATACCAAAGAAATTCATCAGGAACAAGAAAAGTAATCAGCAGGTAGAAAACTACCAACCTAAAATGTTACTTAAAGATTACTTCCTTAACAAGAACCAGGCACCCCATCCACACTTCAAAAGGAGAAAAAGGAGCCAAAAACATCAACAGACAACAGAGGCATGATAAGGAAAAAATAAAAATAAGAGAAATAAAAAAAAAATGAACCTTAAAATAATGAACTAATACAAGGTAGAACCTCTTTTTTTTTTTTTCTTGATGCCCGCTAGGATATGTCAAAGAAGCTGTCAATTTTCACAGTCCCTGTGAAATTGCTTTCAGGATTCTAGAATTCCCCCAGCCATGTTCGACTGCAATATCATCTAACACCATGAAAGTTCTCCGGTACTCAGACTGATTATCGTATAACTTAACATAGTCACTCTGCAATGCATGGAACGAATTTCTGAGAGGAAGACATACAAGAAAATAATGGAGAACCAATTGATGTAACAGAGTAAAGTGAATACAATTTAATAAGAATAAAA
Source organism: Betula pendula (assembly GCA_900184695.1). Classification (NCBI taxonomy): domain Eukaryota; kingdom Viridiplantae; phylum Streptophyta; class Magnoliopsida; order Fagales; family Betulaceae; genus Betula; species Betula pendula. Next base: position 19,386 of record FXXK01002205.1, read on the forward strand.
AAGATACCTCTAGTCTCTATGGGGTTCTTAGATCACCATAAGGTTCCCTAGACAGATCTGATCTTAGGCAAAAATATAGGTTTTTAAGGGCTCAAGGTTCAACTAGTGTGTTTGTGTGTGTGCTGTAATTCTAGCAACATGTTAGGGAAGATTACTTCGTTGTAAACCGTACAAGTGTCCAATGATCACATGGTTTGGACCATTAGGAAGGCAGCTCAAAGAGGTTTTATTCCAGGATCCAATTACTGCAAAATATCATTCCAAAAAGGCCATAAATCCACCTTTCTTGGTGTCTGCAGCACAAATTCTGCAGCAACCTAATCTTAATGCTTGGTCCCTACAATGCAATGCAGCACACTCAATGACTCATACATATGTTATGCTAATGTCAAACACTCAAGAAAATCATGCAATCATGGTGTAAAAACCATACTCATGTAAAATCAGATCAAACGTATTTCCTTTAGTGCTGGCAGCATATATCGGAAGATCAAAAGTCAACTTTAATTCAGTTATTAACGTATTACTAGGTTTTTGTTATGATTCTTATAATAACAAAACTATACATCAATGATAAGGTTTATTAGAACTCGTACCTAGCAAAATCCAGCTGTGACTTAGGAGAAAAATGGAGAGACGGAATCTGGGCAGCAACACTGATCGATCGGTGCAGGAATCAGTTTCTTTCATGATTCTTTTCGTCTCCAATTGGGGATGTTTTACGATATCATGATTTTAGAGTATAACACACAAATGTGCAACTTGCATTGGACAATTTACTTTGAGAAATGCTACATACTCCCTGACAGTATGATAAAAATCACCATTAAATCTAAAATTCAATAGTATCAATCCAAAATCTAATGGTGAATTTTGCTGCTATCTGCCTATCACATTCCTCCTACTAGATAGCATTTCACATTCCTCCTACGCTAACATATACATCAGGAGCAATACACCATTCAACCATATATGCCTTTGGATGTTATATTCCCCGGTGCTTGGGCAATTCATCATAAGATTTTCTTCTTCCTTAGAATTGAGTTCAAATAAATATGCATTTTTTTTTTATGCATTTGTTTAAGCATAAAATGATTTTCACACTTTTCAATCATTGCTGCAGAAGAAAATGTTAGTCAGATGGAAATTGATTCTTGATCAACTTAAATCTGGTAACAAAATGGCAACAGGATTAACCCGTTTCAAATCATTTGCAAGCAAAGTGCAAATCAAATACAAAGTCAAATAAAAATGAACATGCATAATTTTTACTTAAATCTGGTAACAAAATGGCAACAGGATTAACCTGTTTCAAATCATTTGCAAGCAAAGTGCAAATCAAATACAAAGTCAAATAAAAATGAACATGCATAATTTTTAAACCTCAAACGTTTTTACAATTTGCACATGAAGCAAAAAATAAATACTTTTTTTTTTTTGTAACAAATCTCCAAAATATTCACAAGTTCAAACAATTGTCCCAATCCTCACAAAGAAAAGAACATACAACATATTTCTTTGGCAGCATTGAACACTGTAGCGATCTTCTCTCAACAAAATGCTTGCATAAGAACATAAAGCAACCTCCTGTCATAACTCTCTTTGCACACATCAAAAAACACTCTCTGCTTCACGCACTTCCTTCTTGCTTGATTTCTCCCCCAAATCTACTTGCCCCTGCAAGTTTAACACCATAAGCACTACAAACATGTCTAACAGCAGTGTCATTCTTGTGTGCACATTAAATAAGCCCCTCCTAGTGCATGGTCAGAGCATGGTTAAGGGCAAAAAATGATGGCAGCACCATGGGTCCTATTAAAAGTACCTAATGCTCGAGAACATCATTCACAGGGTCATAGGTTAACTTTGTAGCATACAACATATCACTATGCTTACAGAAAATGGCCAATGATGCAACCGTTGCAAAAGATAAAAAGCAAAGATATTTACGGCAATTATTTATTCAGGATAATATCTTTCACTGTAGATAGCTATTTCCATATGGAATAACTCAAAAGGGAGCCTCAATAAATAACTGTATAATAAACACTCCACACAATGTATCAATATTTTTTGAGCATGCATACTTTTACGGTCCTTGTCAAATCAAATAATTTCTAGTACGGTTATAACACAAAAGAAAGAAGAAAACATATTCCTTTAGGGCGTTGGACAATGTGATGATCTTCTCAATAAAAATAAAGTGATTGCATAAGAACATGGAATAAATAGAGCATACCTAATATAGACTATAATCTATTAGGCCACTTCCTTCTTGCTTGATTTCTCCTCCAAATCCATCTTCTTGTGCCTGCAAGCTTAGCACACGCCCATTAGCACTTACACAAGACATAAACCCACGGTAATATACAAAAATCTGACACATATATCCCTTTCCCATGAGGGCAAAAAAAGAAAAAGAAAAGAAAGGTAGCAACACTAACATAGATTTTCAATATTTCAAATCAAATGGGAAAACAAGAAACTTACATTTTATCGCAATATATTAACACAGTGGGTGATCCACGGCATATCTTTGGTTCCATTGCATAATTTTGGTCCCAGACAACCGATATGGTTAAAGTCTTGTCCTGGGGCATTTGAGAAACATCAACTACAACACAGTGAACATAATCATCATCCGCATATTGTAAGAGGCAGAACCTCTGCTTCTCTAGATGGAGGAAGGCAGGAGGTCTGCCCTCGCCGCCCAAGATTCCATAATCTTGGAAAAAGAAAATTCCGTGACCTTTTAGACGCCCTTCTAGCCACAGATCCATACCCAAATCGTACGCAATGAATAGTATGTCGTCTTTCAAAAATTTCTCGTCAACACGTTCAATCTAGTATAAAGTGTTGCCAACACTTACACCTCTTCCTAGCGAATCCCTGTCACACAAACGGTGGAGCTTCCGCTTAGCAAGCGCAAGCATTCCCCAACATCTATGCTGCAGGTTATACGCATAGAAGATAGCAGAAGAATGGTCATCCGGTTCACGAAAAGCCACAAGAATCCTTTCTAGATTCTCAAGAGCTGCAGAAATGATTATACCTCCCCGATAATCTGGAGGATAATTTTGAGGGTTAGGGAGAGCTTCCCATGTTCCATTGGCGGGGTCAAAAACCTCACCCCAATGATGATGATAAGAAGAATTTTGAAATTGACCAGTATGAACAAAAATCTTAGTGCCTAGAACCGAAGCTTTCGAGTAATATCTTGGAGACAGCATTGGAGAAACAGGGACAAATTCATTACCGACATGGGGAGTAACCCGTAATCGAAAGACGTAGCGAAGGGCCTGTAACCCAGTATATCTCATCCCACCAAAAGAGTAGATGTGGGAGCCTAGGGTTGCTAAGCCACCAAGCGCGAGAACTTTTCCTTTCTAAAAAGGAACGTTCGGTTCTGGGTAGACCTTGCTGGGATCGTCGGCATGAATATTGATGGTATACCACTTCGAAGGCGCCCAAGAAATTCCATCCTCCTCCATAGGCTCTGCCAAATCCACAGAGAAAATAATGTTGTAAGAACAAGGAGAAAAAAGACGAGCATCACCATGACATTCAAGTGGTGAATAAGTAAGTGGTTCAAAAACACATGGTCTAGTCGCCGCCGTGCCGCCGCTGAGGTGTCCGTACTTGGAGTACTTTTTCTTCATAATTTTGGGGGATTGCCTATATTCACGGAGTACTTGGTCTTTCGTTTTTCTGTGATGAATTTCTCTTTCTCTTTTGTTGGGATGAACACGTCCATGGATCTGATGAAGGAAGAAGATTTGGGAAGAATTTTGTGGGAATAAGAGCATTCCCATAAGGTTCTCTCATTTTTTCTAAATTTAAGGAACCGAACTACTTTTTACTTCTTTATTTAAAAACACCCCACAATAGATTTCTTAACACTTTCCCAATACAATTAAAATAACATTTTTTACTTTTTACTTTTTTTTTTTTTCCAGATGGTCTTCTTCTTCCTCTCGTCTCCGTCAACCAGTTCTCTCTCTCTCGTCTGCCTCTCGTCTCCATCTCTCTCCCTCTCTCTCTCTCTCTCTCTCTCTTTCTCTCTCTCGTCTGCATCTATCTCCCTCTCGTCTCTGTCTCGTCTCCCTAACCATTTCTCTCCCTCTCATCTGTCTCTCTCTCTCTCTCGTCTGTCTCTCCCTCTCGTCTCCCTCTCTCTCCCTCTCGTCTTCGTCTCTCTCTCTCTCTTGTCTCCGTCTGGATCTTCGATGGGTCTCTCTCTCATCTGGATCTCTCTTCATCTACTGGTGGGCACGTCTGATTCGAAGCTTGGAATGAAGGAAAGAAGAAGAAGTCAGAGTGATCGAAGGATGAAGAAGAAGCAGTGTGAGAGGAGAGAGAGAATATTTGTGATTATAATAAGCCGTGGGAAGCTACATTGCAACCCTATGCATTGGGTTGCACTGTAGCGTTCCTAAGGAATAGGAAAAATATAGGATAACTGCTGTGAGTGATTTTTGGTGTTTTCTTAAATTTTTTCTTAAATTTAGGAAATGAAACAACATATAGAGATTCTGCTGTGAATGCTCTAAAAATATGAAGAAGGGCTTACACGGGTGAAGGAGTGAATTGGATTGTAAGAAGCCTTTTGAAGAATTCAGAAGCAAAACGGACTTCAATGTGCAGATGGGCCTTCGTGTGGCCTTCTTATGGGCTTGTCTTGTAGCTTATTGGAAAATTATAATATGGGGACCCCGTCAAGGAGAAAACGGCACATATAAATAAAGCTGAGCTGGGCTTTGGCCCATTGTGCATTCTGTTTGTGTTTGAATTATGTAATTAGTTGGGCCTAGTGCCCAACACCTTGAACCTTAACCCAGAGTCATTTCTCTCGTCTACTTGTTTCATTTCGTAAAACACAACAATCACACAACAAAAAGTAGAAACATTTACATTACAAATTCCTTTCTCAACCTTATTTATTTTTTCGTAACTATCTCCAAAACTCTTGAAGATAGAGAAACTTGATTGTGAGTCAGAGATAGTGGGGTGGCCGATATAGGCCAAGGCCTCCCCCAAATTTTTTTGATTTTTGATTTTTTTATGTAATTTGACTCTGAGCCTATTTCGCCCTTATCATATACTTCCACCTCTCAATTTTTTCATGCCTCCATCCCATTTTGCTATTTGAGGGTGGATCGGCCACCCCCAAACCGACTATGGTAGTGGCTCAGGGCAAAATGGAATTGACCGACCACCCCCATTTTGCCTAAAAGGATGACTCAATCACTTTTTTCCTTTTTTCTTTTCTCAGAAGGTTTTTCTTTTCTTTTTTTCTTTTTAATTTTTTTTAATATTTTAAGTTTTCCATTTTTTAGTTTTAATGAGGCATAATCACGTGTCAGTTTTTTAAGGGCATTGACGTGAATTTTCATCAATTTATAAATGGACGTGTCATTTCCGTTTTTAGCCAAAAGCAAGGTACCATCTACAATACAAAATGAAACATAGTTGAAAAAAAATAATAAATTTTTTAAACCAAATGGGTCAAAAAAGTATTGAATCCAAAAATATTCAATGTCTGAAAAATGGAATTTGGACTAGACGTTCATCAAACCACGAGAGCATATAGGACCAAAAAATTAAAAGGAATGGAATCTGAATCTTTTGGTTAGGAGGGGCTATGTTTGATTTTGATAAAGATCAAACTAATTTTTAAGCTAAAAATAACTATGTATAAATGTTTTAAGGAATTTTTTTAAAAACTAGATAAATATATTAACTGGAACTCTTAGGGTTGCATTGATGGAAATCTTTGGGGCTGATAAGTGCTGAATGTTAAACATTCAAGCCCCTTAATTCACATATGTTAATTTCTTAGTTTTGTTATAGTTTGATGTTTTGTGTTTTTTTTTTTTTTGTATTTTTTCTTGCATTTTGTAGGTTTGGAAGAAAAACACTCATTTCAGGCAAGATCCGAGCCTAGAAGATTAATAGGTGAAAAACTGAAGCAGGAGGATCTAGTGCCAAAAACTGGGGATCGAGTACTCTTTCGATCGAGCACCAAAACCTAGGGATCGAGCGCCCATGGGGATCCCCAATTTCAGGGGGATCGATCGCCATCGTTTTCTACAGAACAGTGAAGTCAGCGAACCTATTTTGGAAAGATGGAAGTCTGACTCCAACTTGATTTTGGACTTCCTAGTGTGCACAAAATCATCTATGGTTGTTCCTAAACTCTATAAATACTCCCATAAGTCTTCCAAAATAAATATACAAGCTCGAGGAGAAGAACCAAAGGCTTCAAAGAAGGGTTTTTCTTAGTTTTTCTTTGTTATTTTCTTATGAGAATGATTGTCATCTAAATTATGTGTAAGTAATACTTTAGTCAGGACTCGATTAAAGCCCTAATCACGTCTTTTTAAGGTTTCAATTTGTCTTGCTACAATTCTTGTCTTGATGTTTAACTTGATTATTTTCGATTTTATTGAATCTCTCATATGTTTATGCTTGATCATTGTATGCATGTGGTATGAATTCGTTATTTAGGTCAATTTGGATGACCGAGTCATGGGCTTAATAGAGTAACAAAAGAACCTCATCACAGGTTTTTAGGATAATCAACATGAAAGACCGGAATATACACCATGTTCTAGGTCTTAGTATGTTTGTCGATCTCCATAGATTTATGCTTTCTTGATAAACAACTTAGTATACACCCATGCTAAATCCCTCAAGAAAGAAAAGAGTTAGAGTATACACTCATACCTAATCTCGTTGTTTAGAGAGATTAATAGCTTTTGAAGTATATACTCATGCCCTTAGGCTGGCAAACATTGAGTATCTTGATATGATTGTAGCATTGTACATATTGTTTACTTATTTGAGTATGATTAGTGATGGATATCGAAGTCCTACCCTTTTCTTCTTATTATTTCAATTCAATCTTTTATCTCGTTCCATTCACAATATCTTTTTAGGGAATTATCTTTAAACATAATTTACACCAATTCTCGTGGGAATAATTTCGTATTTGTCATCTATATTATCGTTTTGATCTTGTGCACTTGCGAGTAAAACATGTATTTATTCGCCTATTTATTTATGTGGATATTTGTACAACAAGTTTTTGGCGCCGTTGCCAAGGATTGCATTAAAATTATGTTTAGAAGTTTTTTCTTTTATTTTATTTATTTTTACTTACATTCAAAAACAAAAATTATTCTCATCTTTTTTGGTTTCGAGCGCCACAGAAGGGGGATCGATCCACAGCTGCGATCGAGCACTCAATCTAAGGGATCGAGCGCCATTCCAAACAACAGCACTGAAGCTGCTATCCACTGCAGAATCTGAAATTTTGCTCATGCACATTCGTCAATCTTAGAATTTAACCATTATTCCATACAATCCAGAGATCAAATGCACTATTCGACAACCTCGAAGACAAAGAGAAGAGTCTGACACAGAAGAAGACTTCGAAGTTGAGGAAGATATGGCAGAAGCTAACGAAGAAAATCAACCTGAGCGAAAGCCAATGAAAAGTTCTTTCATTCCACAGAATCTCAATCAACCTTCAGGCATTGCTTTCCAACCGAATGTGCAGAGCAATTATAATTTATCTCCTCACCTGCTCAATATGGTTCCAGACTATAGAGGCACACCTACGGAGGATCCTTATCTACACATTTGAGACTTCTTTGACCTGTGCAAAACGTAAAACATCAATGGCTTAAATTCGGAAAGAATCAGGTTAATTCTATTTCCTCTTTCCTTGAAAGATAATGCTAAGTTTTAATTAAATTCTTTGGCCGCAGGATCTATTCACAACTGGGAGGAGTTGGCAACAAAGTTCTTGAAAAAGTTCTTCCCACCCCAAAGGACAAGACAATTGAGGAGGGAGATTCAAACCTTCCAACTAAAAGAAGGAGACCTTTTCTTCGAGGCGTGGGAGCGCTTCAACGAGCTACTTCTTAAATGTCCAAATCACAACTTGTCTCAAGAAGATTAGGTACAAGCATTCTTTGAGGGTTTAGATAATCCTAACAAAAGTCTTGTAGAGTCAGCTTGTGGAGGTGTGCTGATGGAGAAAAGTAGCGAACAAGCCATAGAGCTCTTTGAGACTTTAAGCGAGAACTCTCAACAATTCTTATCTAGAGGGAGACAAGGACTCAAAGGGAAAGATGTATATGAAGTGAGCGTAAATAGCGGAGTTCAAACTCAAATGGCTACCATGGAAAGAAAGCTGGACATGCTTGTAAAAGTCATGACTTCTCAGAATATCTCTCCAGTTGCACAAATTGAGGTATGTGCCATATGTTCCTATTCTAACCACACCACTAAGACTTGCCCCATGTCTTCATCTAGGCAAACTATATGGGCTAGAATAATTATCCTCAGAAGAACAATCTGTACTCCAACACCTATAATGCAGGGTGGCGAAACCACCCCAACCAGCAATAATCAAAATATGCAAAATCTACCAAGACAGCAAAGAAATTTCTAGTAGGGAATAATTATCAGGCTCCACCACAAGTATTGCAACCCAATCTGAAGTAGAAAAATAATGATCTTGAAGGGGCCACACTCCAATTCATAACTGCACAGCAACAGACTAATGCTCAGACTAGTTTGTCTATTCAAAAGTTAGAAGCAACAACTAGCTAGGCAATTTAGAGGTTGGAAACACAAGTGAGGCAGATGGCCAAAGTGAAAATTTGCCGTAGGCATCCGGACGGTCGTCACCTAGAATGGATCTTCTATAGCCCCGTCTGCAGCGGTCCGGACAAACCTAACTACTATTTAGTCAGTAGCGTTTGTTCGCAATGTCATCCAGACAGGCTCATCCAGTGAGCCTCCTCCGTAGCAGCGTCTGCAGAGTCGTCCGAACGGTACCATGCTATTGTTCACTCAGTAGCGACCGTCTGCAACATGGTTTGGACGAACCATGTGCACTGTTGTCCGGACGGGCCAGTTGTCGGTCCGGACGGTGACATTGTTCACTCACTTATAAATAGGTTAACGGGATTTTTTCAGCCACTTTTTGATTTTTCTTTCCTTTTCCACGGTTTTCTCTCCTCTCTCATAGAGTTTATACCCAAACCATGGGTATTGATTTTTAGGAGCCTCCAATCACACTTCTAACCCCGAAATCAAGATTCTCGGCGTTGAAAACCTACTTCCACCTATTGATTCAAGGTAAAAATTCTTGAAACTCTAAATTTTCAATGCTTAGGCTATATTCTTGAATGTGTAGCTTAGTATTGATTATTTTCTTAAGACTTTCGGTGGTTTGTGCATTCTCTATATCGGGTTGAAGTTCCGTGGTATACAACTTTGGATTTTTCAAGTTTTGAGGTAAATGTCAAAAACCCTAGATTTTTTCATAGTGAGTATTATAGAATTCTATGACATCTAACCCTAATATTTCACTACTGGTTAATTATATAGGTTGCTTAAATGCTATTAGGAACCCTAGAACCCTAGTATTAATGTTGCTTATGACCACATTAATACTTGTGTTTTCAAGTATCAAAGTTATTGGGCTTTGAGAGTTAGAGTGTATAGTTATTAGTGTTTTAGCAATGTGTATATACAACGGACATTGCTTGGACATTGGTTTAGAGTTCAATTCAACAAGCGAAATTGGTAAGTATTTATACTTACTGAGAGTGATACACACCTTAAAGTATTTTATCTTTTGTTTTCAATGTTTAGCAGATGTTGTATTTGCTAAACAAAATAAATGTTTTAAGAGATTTTGAAGAAACAATATAATAGTTTAAAAGACAAACCGATGATATTTTATGTTAACATGTGATTTGTGCTTTCGTTTATCTTCTTGAGATTTATGATGATTTGATGAGTGATTGATGAAGAGTTTTGATGACTTGTTGAGGCTTTATGATTATGGCGAAATTTGTTGAGATGTTGAATTTTACAATGCTTTACTGATTTTGATATTGAGAAAAAGACTATGGCAGATATTGATGCATGTTATTTAAGAGCATATGTATGAAGAGCATAAAAGTGTATGTAAACCCGTGACACAAGGAATGTAAAAGGAAAGCTAGACATAAGAGTAATGGATGGCAGCCTAGTAAGGGCTATATGGCAGTCTGGTGAGGGCTATAGCTACGGCTGGCGTAAGACCTGCCCAGGGGTCATCATATAAAAACACAAATGAGTATTGTTGTTGGCGGCCGGGTCCAGTGACGCAAAGTAAGACGTCTTGGAACGGAGTCATTATGTACCAGAGTTATAGAGCATTGCATGATGAACATGATAATTTTATAATTGATTTATGAGATGTTTATATAATGATTTATGTTTTATTGATCATAGACATATTAGTATGCATATGAGGCTTAATGGAAAAGCACATACGTATATTCTTACGGCTAGCTGCATATAGATTTATGTTTTATTGCTTATATATGCTTATATGCTTGTGTTTTCACCCATAGGGGAAGGAATACTTGTATATGGGTGTAGCTAAGTTATATTATATATTTATAACATAGTTGAACACGTATGTATATTAGTATATGCAGGAGACTGGAACGTACATGTATGTACTCAGCTATTATATTATTTCAGATGTTTCATGACTACATGTGTTTACTTTATCAGCTGCCTTATGTTTCAAAATAAATGTCATATTTGTAGTAGCTGTTATTGTAACCTCATGTAAACTAACACTTCAGTTCTTTACGAAAACTTAGTAGATTTTATTCATAGAGACTGTTGACTCATTCATTCTCTTTTCCGCTTATGTAATCATGGATAATCTCTATGGTTAAATAGATATTGGTGCAGGTACTGAGAGCTTAGATGATGATCCTATAGCCTACTATCTCTGCTATTACGAATAACGTCATGGGATTTTGATATTTTTGTATAGATTTGTTAGATGTCTATTCTTTTGTACAGGGTTGTGTTGTATTCACACACTGTATTTTGTAGATATGGCTTGTGTCGCATGTAAACTTTTATATATTCACATTGTAAACTTTTAATTATTAGTGTTTTTAATTATCAGCTCTATATGTTTTAATTACTCCCTTGGTATATAAATGCTTCCGCTCAGTTTATATTTGTTGTGATATGTGACTCTGATGTAATAGGTATATTCTCATAATACGTTATGAGATACATGTATAGCAAGTGTTTTCTATCACCCTGTGAGAATCAAGCCGGTTTATGATTACTGTATGTTTTCAAAAAAAAAAAAAAAAAAAGATATAGCTACAGAGTAATTATGGATCGGGTCGTCACACAATACATCATGACTTTGAGATTTAGAGAGAGAGAGATACATACTAAACATTGTGCAAGGAGCCAAGGAGAGAATTGTAATGCCCCAAGAATTTCGATAACTTGTAATTAAATTCATAGTTCGCATCTTAGCCTTAATTATCAAAATAAGATTTAGGGATACCTCTATTTCTCCTTGTTAGGGAAGAATATGTAAAACACTGGCTTGAGAATTACCTTATACACAAGTTTATCCATTAAAAAAAAAATAAACTGGAGTATAACATCCATAGGGCATTTAAAACAATTAACTGGTAACCATCTAAATTCCTTAATTTAACATTTATCAAAATTTTCAGTGGAATAGTTAATCTGAGTGTATAATAGACAATTCTAACATTATTAAACATAGGCATAGAGCTTTGAAAGATGTGAAGTATAAAATAAATAAAAGATTATTAAGAACTTCACATGATGTTTTTGCAAATAGCGGGTCTAATTATCGTTATTATGCCATTTGACAAAAATGTTATTTAATCTAAAAGGAAAAATTACATTTTACCCCTCTAATGTTTGAGCGGATTTTCAATTTAGCCACCAATGTTTAAAAATTTGCAATGTACCCCCCAATGTTTGCTAAAAAATTCAATTCAGTCATTCCGTTACCTAAGCCATCTAAATTGACGAAATTACTGTTCACTCGATTTTTTATTATTTTTTTTTACTATTCACAGTTCACTCGTTTTTATTGTTCATTGTTTGTTTATTATTATTATTTTAAAAAAAGTATAAAAAAAATGACGCGCCCGGGGAAATATAAATTCGTCAATTTATGACGGCTTTAAGTAACGAAAGGTTTGAATTGAATTTTTTTGCAAACATTGAGGGGGTACATTGTGAATTTTGTAACATTGGGGGCTAAATTGAAAATCCGCTCAAACACTGAGAGGGTAAAATGTAATTTTTCCAATCTAAAAGTGGGACATAATTTCAATAATTAAACTCTTATTCTTAAATGCAGAAATATACTTCATGAATATTGTATAAATAGTCATATATTAACAATATGGTATATCTGAGATATTACCCCATCTCAATAGGGTTAATGCATCCACAAGGACATCTGGTACAATTCCAGTGCCTCGGACATTGTATGAACATACTGTCTTATACTAGCAGTCCGACCGAGTCCGACCTCAAGTAGCCCACACTAATTAGCTAAGCTGTAACTTGCGACCTACTCAATGAATGGTGCGTTATCACAAACTAAACCATTGGATCCAAGACCCTCTTTATAAAACAACATTATTTGACCATAGAATCAACTTATAATAATAGCGACCATTATTCTGTTACGAGACAGTGCAACCATGTCATACGATATAATTATTGTTAATTTATTCAAAAATAGGGAATATATAATCAAATAACATCTTATCCTAAAATGATAAAGTAAATCATATGGAATATTGTGCTCAGTCATCTGACATATCGCACTTCACAAAAATGCAGTTTCTTTACTCAATTAAAATACTTACCTCAATTGCTCATCTAATGCTTCAAACATTTTACAAATTTCACGTTAACTATAAAATAACCTGACAATATGCTAAGAACATAATTCCTTACTAATTATGAATCATTGTGTGTTCTTTGTCTTAAAAACCTCTAATTTGATATTTCTGGTCATCATCGAACGTTTGACACGATTATCAAATGTTTTGAAGCTTTCACTGAGTAACTGGACTTCTTGCCTCACTAAGTAATAAATGTTCAAGTCAAAAGGTGAGAAATTTGGATTGGTTAAAGTCATGGCTAGCTTAGTTCTGTGGCCTTTTCGATTCAAGTTAGTAAGGCCTTAGGGGTGTTTTTACACCTAGCGACCTACAGTCATCTGATTTGGGAGCATTGACCTAATACTCGTTACATGGATCAAGTAGAAAGCTTAAGAGAACTGAGCATTGCATAGCTTGACCAAAAAAAAAAAAAAGAGAAAGAAGAATGCTCTTATTTTTATGTTATGGTTATTCAATCCGAATGGGGATCCCAGTGAACTTTGAGATATTGAGTTATTGTACATCAGAATTAATTTGAAGCCTCATGATTATGTGTTAGTTCACTTTACAATGAATTGAACTTGTGGTGCCTCAACTTGTCATTTGTAAGTGGTTAGACTTTGGAATTCCAGATTATTTTGAAGATGAAGTTTATCCTTTTAAGCTTGCTTATGAATGAGAATCATTGTTTTGTGTTACACTTTAATCTTGAGGATAACATGAATTGTGCATAATGTTTGTGGGTAACATCTCTGTTAAACCCTCACGAGACTTCACTCGTCTTATTAAGGATGCCTAGGAGTTTAAAAGGTTTATTACATACGCTAAATGTAATCGTGTTTCCTACAATAGAGGAGGTAGAGTAGTTGTTATTTTATTTTCAGTTTTATATTGCTAAGAGACTAGCAATATGTAAGTTTGGGAGTGTGATAATTGTTGAATATGTTACACATTCAAGCCCCTTAATTCACATATGTTAATCTCTTAGTTTCATTATAGTATAATGTTTTGTGTTGTTTTTGTGTTTTCTTGTAATTTTTAGGTTTTGGAAGAAAAAAAATCAATTTCATCAAGTTCCGAGCTTTAAAGACATTTTGGTGAAAAGCTGAAGAAAATGGCTCGAGCGCTTTTGTGCGCTGAAACAGAGTGTCGGCAGACCCTATTTTGGAAAGTTTTCTAATCTAACTCCAACTCGAATTTGGAGTTGTAAGGTTGCATGAAATCGACTAGGGTTGCTCTAAAACTCTATAAATACACCCTTAAGTCGTTCAAATCAAAAGAGACAAGCTTGAGGAACGAATCAGAGCTACATCAAAGAATGGTTTTCTTAGTTTTTCTTTGTTCTTTCTTTTTCTTTGTTATTTTCTTATGAGGATGATTTTCATCCGAATTATGTGTAGCTAATACTTTAGTTAGGGTTCGATGAAGCCTTAATCATGACTTCTTAATGTTTCAATTTGTCTTACTATAATTCATGTTTTGATGCTTAATTGATTTATTCCAGGTTTTTGTTTATTCTTCATATGGGTTATGTTTTGTCTTGATCATCTTATACATATAACATGTGGGGTTTGATATTTAGGTCAATTTAGATGACCGAGTCCTAGGCTTAAATATAGTGACAAAAGAACTAATTGTGGGTTCTTAGGATAATCAACATGAAAGACCAGAATATACACCATATTCTAGGTTCTAGTGTGTTTGTTGATCTCCATAGATTCATAATTTCTTGAAGAACAACTTAGTATACACCCATGCTAAATCCTTTAAGAAAAAAAATAGTTAAAGTATACAACCATGCCTAATCTCGTTGCTTAGGGAGATCAATAGCTTTTGGAGTATACATTCATGCCCTTAGGCTGGCAAACTTTGAGTATCTTAATATGATTGTAGCATTGCGCATATTGTTTCCTTAACGGAGTATGATTTGTGGTGGATATCAAAGCTCTATCTTATGTTCTTATTATTTCAATTCAATCGTTTATCTTGTTTCATTCAAAATATTTTTTTAGAAATTTCTTTTTAAATATATTCTACTATTTCTCGTGTGAATGATCTCGTATTTGTTGTCTATACTATCGTTTTAATCTTATGCACTTGCGAGTAAAACGTGTATTAATTTGCCTATTTGTTTAGGTGGATATTTGGACAACACTAAACAAGCATACAACTTGTTACAGGGGCTACAATAAGCCAAATAGACAAAAGGAAAAGAAATGAGCCTTGAAGATTTGATGGTGGATACACATCCGTAAGCAAATAGAAGATATTTAGATAAAACTATAATCATTTTTGTGAAAACACTTTGCAATAAAGGAATTTTTTTTCTCCGATTCAAGTATTGCCCAATAGTTTGTTTTAAATATGTTTTTGTGATTGATTAAGAATTTACTATTACTCTATGCATATTTATTCTAAGACTTAGGTTCTTTTTATACAAATAACCTGTTCATACATCAAGGATCCAAGAACTAGTTTGAACGGGCCTTGGAGGCCCATTTGTAACGCCCCAGTTTTAGATCAATAAAATCGTAAGCAGAAACCTCCGATTTCCACGTGACGTTACTATCTCAGAGTTCTAATCTCGCAGCGGAATATATATATTTTTTTTCTTTAAAACACCTAGGATTTCCTCAGATAACACAACAGAGCTGACTGAAATATCTCATTCCATAAAACATTATAACATATATCAAATTACAAATCAGAATATACAAGACATAAAACAACGGGAGTGCCACAGACGGCACCAAAGCTTACACAGTTAAATAATATAAATCATAAGCTAAGTTAATGGCATATTACGAATACAACGTAAAATAAAATATAAACATATAAAACATAAATTAACTAAGCTAGCTTCTCAAATATTAGCAGCACAAATATAGCAGACAATCATTCCACTATCCAAATCAATAAAAAGGTTCTTCACCCTCAGCCTCAAGTCCTGCGTCACACACTATGGAATTTAGTGAGTCAACTACTTTCAATAAATATAAGGATTACTGATTTAATTAGTTATCACACTTATGAAAATAATATCTTCACATGATTATAAAATCAGCTAAAGAGATTTTCAAGCAGAAACCATTTAACACAGCTGATAAGATAAGCATATGAAAAAGCTAATAAATAATATAACCTCAGCCATAAATATATATATGCATTCCACAGCCCATAACAACGAAACACATAGATACATATATGTCTAAAGCAAGAAAAAAATAATGAGATGAAATGACAGTTTTAAATGCAAGTCGTATTTCTTTTCTTTCACTCCACTCGTGAAGAGCCGTTACTCAGTTATCGGATATTTTTGGAGCCATTCCTCCCTTCATATAAAGCTTATTTGTTTGTTGCTGAAAACTTGGTCCCAGCCTTGTTATTATTAAATCTTTCACGGGAGTCTAAGGTCCCACTGGCAGCCATCTCCCCCTGCTACTCACCAGCTTTGTTATTAACATATTTATTAGTCACAACAATAATCACAATATGCATCAATCACACGCAAACAATTTTAGGCAGTCAATAAATAAATCTGTAGNGGCACCTTTATAAAATATCTAATTAAACTTGGCATTATAACTGTGTATTGATAATTTAAATAAACAATATATATAAAAATAGAGTTTAAAACTTTGTTTAAAGTATTTTCTAAACATAAAGTCATGCATTTAAAGTAAAAATAAAAGCTATTTAATACTTACCACGGATGAATGGACTTATGAACTATCTCTCTCTCTCTCTTTTCCTTTCTTCTGTTCGAAATTTAAGTTGATGTAAGAATGAAAGAGGCTCACCTCTTATTTATAATACCATTAAAAGGCCAAGATTATCCTATTAGTTTGTTATCTACGGCTGAGGTGAAAAATGGTCGTATGCAATATGAATGTTACACCTACTTACATTTCATTTATAACAGAATATAATCTGAAATCTTATCTGCATGCAAATGATTACAATTCACTTAATCCATCCAAATTTTTACTCTGATCATCTGAGAGTCAAAGAGAGAGTGACGAGAGAAAAGTGCCAGGTGCAGCTCCCCCTCCCTTTCTTTATTCATTTTTTTGTTTTTTTATTTTACTTACATTTGATTTTCGTCCGGCCACCGAGCTGGGTGGTTTGGACAAATTTTTGTCCCCTTCCCGAAATATGAAAATCATGAAATTTGGAGGGTAGATAGAAAACTATGAGACGAATATTTTGGCTTTTGAATCAACCAAATCGGAGTTCGTTTGACCCTATTTTCATTATTTTTAGTTTAAAGTTTATTTACACTTTTCATTGTACTAGAGTCTAAAAAGTGTTCCAATAGACTCCAAATTTCTACCATATATTCTATAAATACTACATATAGATAGAGAACTACGAGACGAGTATTCCCCGGTTTTGAATTAATCAAATCGGAGTTTGTTTGACTCTATTTTAGTTTAAGTTTATTTACACTTTCTATTGTATTAGGTCTTAAAAGTTTACAATAGACTCTAAATTGTTACCATGTGTTCTATACACACCACACATATAATGGTTAGCTTCATAGTAAGAATTCCTTAAGAATGGGTTTATAACTTTTAAGTCATATTTCAAAGTGGTAAGAGAAATAATATTCTTTATTATTTCTTTTAGAATATTATAGCTTCTTTATACAAATAAGGGTATTTTATGATCTTAAATAATTATTTTTCTTGGACGTCACATCCCACATTTAATATTATCATACTAATAATATTAACATCTATTTAATCATAATCAATACACTGAATACCCAATAGGTCTAATTAAATTTATTATATCTATTAAATCACCTAGTAATATTATTAGAACCCATATAATATTACTACCCATTAATTCATGGCTCATGAATATATATATGATAAACATTCATGTAATCATATAGATTCATCAAAAATCATCACTGTGTCATATATAAATATATAATTCAACCTTAATATTAAATTAAGGCAACATAAACGACATATTAAAATCTGGGGCGCTACATCCTACCCACCTTATTGGAATTTCGTCCGCGAAATTAAAGCCTAACAGTTCATAACTTACCTCAAAATCGAGCGACTCAGATTTTAATACAGCATCAAACCTTAATGACAGATTTTAACTCCATTTACTGCACTTATTATATAGAAATATTCCAAGGAATAAAAAGGTACAAGAAAATAATACATTTTCCTTTGTATCAATTATCTCATCATCCAAACTTGTGATTTTTCATCTGACTTTTACCATCCTCATCATTTCCATTTCTCTGCTTCAATGTAAAGGTCTGCTCTTATTATAAATCATCTTTCAATCCATAAACCTTGAAATCTATGTTAGATGGACCAACTCTATTCCCATATTCCTGAGTATACATTAAACTTCAAAACGATATTACTCACTAGCGATTTATCGCATTAGTAATTGTGGTTAATACTTGAATCCAAATTCTCTTATTACTCATATCTCACAAGGTTTTTTATACATCCTTCGAATCTCAATATCTTCATACCTGATTTTTAGGTTTTGTACAATACCATAATCTATTCGTGAGCTCAAAACATCGACCGTAGTATTAAATAACACCTTAACCTATTTCCAAGATATTATAGAGATCATAGTTTTATCATCGAATAAGGCTTAGGCATTAATATCAAAATTCTATTTTCTCATTAATGTAAATGTCTAATCTTTTTCCGTGGTTCACAACCTCAATTTAGTTACCTCAGTTAGAAAATATCAAATCATGAGTTATTATGCAGCATTTCTTACTTTCCTAAAAATCAGGTATACCTCGATACAAGTGATGACTTATTCTCCACATTGTCATAATAATCCGGATACCAATTCCAAGCTTTTCTCTTTTATCATCACATGGGTTACTCATAGTCATTCACGTGTTTGTCTAGGCATTAGAAACCTAAGCAAAGTGATTTAACTTATCATACGAAAACCTCGAATTTAATCATCAATCTCATGTTCCCTATGGATGTAGCCCATAAAATCTTTTAACCTTAACAATTGAGTACTAATGCTATCTAGTCTTAGTATCAAAAGAGAATAATAAGACACTCACAACATAGAACTAACACATACATTCAATCAATGAAAAATCGTACTTGTCATTACTTTATTTATTATTTATTTATTTATTTATGTGACTGTATGAATTCGTACCAAAGCTGTGCACTCTTGACCTTGTTGACTATCGCTTACCTTTGGCGTTTCTCTTGGGACAGTTCCCAACTTGTTAACTTTGTCTCTCTACAACAATCACATGCTCCAATCGTGATTCTGCATTCTCCAAAACAAGGCTTACCGTAAGCACGACACACGGACTTCTGCCCTCTTGTATGGTTTGGAAATCCTCTATCTCGGGCTCTCATCATCAAATATTATTTTTGCCATTATTGCTTGGTCAAGGCAACAATCAATCAATCAAATGTTAGTCATATCAATTAACTCATTTATCTTTCTCATAATTCTAAATTATCACATAAGGTAAAACAATTCTAATCTCTCTTTATGCCATAGACTTCTATCTATATCTCCATATGGATTTCTTAACCATAAATATTAATTCTAGTAACCAATCCTTGTCTGCCAAAGAACCCTTATCTCATAACTTAAAATGGGAGACTCAATTTTCCAAAATAACCTCAAAATCATATGATTATATTATTTTTCCAGAGTCCCTCACATCATTTTCTTTTTGTCAAGACCTAGTAACATCAATCAAACATTTAATCGATTACTAGCTATACCTTAAAACATCATATTGTCATAATACAAGTAAATTCTCCAAAATTCTACCTTATCCTCTTGTTATTGAAATTTCCACCTCTTATTCCTAAGAGAATCTTATCATGACCTAAAGTCTCGACTTTCCGTCATTACTACATGCCGATATTTGTAATTGTCCCAAGGTCCAAAGGTATTAATAAGTAGTAAACTCTAACCACTTCTAATACAGACGAGGTCTATCCATTTAATCAAACTTATCGAAAAGGGTGCAAGAAAATGATATTTTCCTACATTTCTATCTCTTAATTTTCAAGATCTGGTGCATCTGACACCACTCATCGAAATTCTATCTCTACAATTAATATTTAGGTATCAACCTTTTGTATAGTACCATGATCTATTTCTTGTTCCAACATAGACATCCTCATCCTCAAGTGGTAATGATTAGATCCTTATAACTAATTTAATTAAACTATGTTTCTAATCGATCCTCAAATCTGATAGTTAAACTATCCATCCAAAGAATAGGAATCTCACTAAGAGAACTGTTCTATCACATATCAAACCCTCAATATCAATTAACTTAGGTTCTTAGTGCACTAGGAAAATTCTATAATTTACCATTGATAGGTCCAAACTCCTTCAAAAATTTATGTAAATACTCTCATAGATATCATTCATGATTATACCTCAAAAGTGGCGAAAAATACTAATGCATCTTGGATACGTAGTCGCCTTATTACTATGTCTCAGGGTTCTTATTCATCCCACGTTGAGACTGTCATCTTGGTGGAATCTTTCTTCACCAAAACATCTAAATTGGTTAATCCTTATAAAAGTATATTTATTCAACTTTACTTAACTATTTTCAAACAATAATCCAATCACTTATCCAATAGTTTAAAGGAGGGCGAATAAATATTCAACATGTATAAAACTATATATATTAAACTCGAAGGTCATATAAAAATCAAGGCATTTATTTATAAACATAATCAATAGTGGTACTATATGTCATTCTACCCATAACGTACTACTATTATACTAGTATGGTTATAGTTGTAACTAACGCAGTTTATAAAATTTCAAAAGTCGTATCAATCCTTCTTTCTTAGAGTTCCTTAATACGTTTTAAGCATAAGACCATTCTTTTCTATTGGTCCATATTCCAAGTTGGTGCTGATGATGATGGTGGTGCTTTGGGGCAATCCCCAATTGATGCAAGGACTTAGATTAACTATGTCTTGGTAAAGACGTAGATGGATTACGCCTTGGTTCCTGCCTGAAATTGCCACTAGTGGTCACCTTTTGGTTTGCCTAAGATTCCTGCGTCATTGATAGATTTGAGAAGTACCGTTGGTTAACATTATTCTTGACCTTGGTCCAAGTTATAACAAATTTCTTTCCTCCTGATTCCACGACAAACAATTTTTTAAGGGCACGCCTCCTAATCTTAGCTTCTCTTGACAACTTATAAACAGCAAGCTTAACCCTATCATTTGGTCTACAGCCCATCACTTCTAACCATTCCTCAGTATTCTTGAGCCAATATTTTGTTCTAATTAAATGTCGATTAGCGTTGTATATCGGGTGGGGTCGTCCACTAAATTCCTCAAGGTGATGTCACTCTTCTTCTTCTCCAGGTTCTTTTTCCTGGTTATTACCCCAATCAGCTTGTTTGCTGCTAACACCATTGCTCAGGTAGTATCCAAAATTTTTCCGGTTCTCTTTATGATTGGTAAAATCTCCGACTAAAAATGTTCTCTTCTTTATCACTATCATCCTCTATTAAACTCTCATGAGCGGGATGCAATCTTAGATGGCATGATCCTGTACCAAAATAATAGTTAATCTAACAGTTACCGTAAACACAATTATGGAGATTTAAACCGAAGTTGGCATTAAAAGTCATATTATTCTTTACTTATGCATATTTATAATATACATTCTCATTATTTATCTACAAAGGCACTTGGTAGACTTCACTATGAAGTCGTCCTTCTAAAAAGTCCTACTTTTTCTTCCTCACTTAGCAGGAGCCTTTTCTTTAGACTCTACTCTAACAACTTTGTCAGATTTAGATATGTCAGCCTCATATCCGGTACTCTTCTTTTCCTTTACAATGGCAACTTTAGGGTTCTCAATCCATAAATGATTATTCTCAATTTTGAGGGTGAACTCCAATTTATGAGGCCCTATATCCTCTGGCTTCATCCGAATGGCTACCTCCTTGCCCTTATAGGTCGCCTTCATTTTTACACTTGTGATTTGTACTCCAGACATCTTTACTGTAAACAATAGTTAACAATTTTAACATCTATAAAGTTTCAAACAACAAATAAATAATAATAATAAATTTTATTCCCTATAGCTCTTTGTGTTATATTTCAGTTTAAATCCTAATAGGGTCCAAACTATAACTTATACCAAACTGTAACTTACTTAAGTTATAATCTGACTCTAAGTTCTGACATGGTCTAGGTAAGGTCAATTCCAGTGATCCCAGAGCAAATGCTCTGATACCAAACTGGAACGCCCCAGTTTTAGATCAATAAAACCGTAAGCAGAAACCTCCGATTTCCNACGTGACATTACTATCTCAGAGTTCTAATCTCGCAGCGGAATATATATATATTTTTCTTTAAAACACCTAGGAATACCTCAGATAACACAACAAAGCTGACTGAAATATCTCATTCCATAAAACATTATAACATATATCAAATTACAAATCAGAATATACAAGACATAAAACAACGTGAGTGCCACAGACGGCACCAAAGCTTACACAGTTAAATAATACAAAACATAAGCTTAAGTTAATGGCATATTACGAATACAACGTAAAATAGAATATAAACATATAAAACATAAATTAACTAAGCTAGCTTCTCAAATATTAGCAGCACAAATACAGCAGACAATCATTACACTATCCAAATCAATAAAAGGGTTCTTCACCCTCAGCCTCAAGTCCTGCGTCACACACTGTGGAATTTAGTGAGTCAACTGCTTTCAATAAATATAAGAATTACTGATTTCATTAGTTATCACACTTATGAAAATAACATCTTCACATGATTATAAAATTAGCTAAAGAGATTTCCAAGCAGAAACCATTTAACACAGCTGATAAGATAAGCATATGAAAAAGCTAATAAATAATATAACCTCAGCCATAAATATATATATGCATTCCACAGCCCATAACAACGAAACACATAGATACATATATGTCTAAAGCAAGAAAATAATGAGATGAAATGACAGTTTTAAATGCAAGTTTTATTTCTTTTCTTTCACTCCACTCGTGAAGAGCCGTTACTCAGTTATCGGATATTTTTGGAGTCATTCCTCCCTTCATATAAAGCTTATTTGTTTGTTGCTGAAAACTTGGTCCCAGCCTTGTTATTATTAAATCATTCACGGGAGTCTTCGGTCCCACTGGCAGCCATCTCCCCCTGCTACTCACCAGCTTTGTTATTAACATATTTGTTAGTCACAACAATAATCACAATATGCATCAATCACATGCAAACAATTTTAGGCAGTCAATAAATAAATCTGCAACCATTATATTATTAAAATCAGTATCATTTCTCAGTAAGTATAAAAACTTACTGTTCTTGTAGGCTGCTGATATGAATATGTCACAGACAAATACTGCAATTTAATTTAAGCTTTTCATTAGCTAGGAATTTAATTAAATCTTGTTACTCACTCTATTTATTTTAATCTCTTAATTTTATTTAGGCATTATTACGGCATATAAAAAGGGTATTAGCATTATTACATATTTTCTTATGGGTATTATTATGGCATTTATATAGTTAATGCCAAAATATTATTAAAGTAAAATGGGCATTATAACAGCATTAGTATGCTAAAGGCTTAACATTTTTGCATAAAATGGATATAGCAATTCCATTACTATAAATAATAGATATAATATTTTAAAAATACATGGGCGGCATAACGGCATAATTATGAATAATTCATATAATATCTTTGTAAAATTTTGGCATAGTAACAACATTAGTATAACTAATGTTTAAAAATGTTTTAAAACTTTGGGCAGCATAACAGCACATTTATAAAATATTTAATTAAACTTGGCATTATAACTGTGTGTTGATAATTTAAATAAACAATATATATAAAAATGGAGTTTAAAACTTTGTTTAAAGTATTTTCTAAACATAAAGTCATGCATTTAAAGTAAAAATAAAAGCTATTTAATACTTACCACGGATGAATGGATTTATGAACTATCTCTCTCTCTCTCTTTTCCTTTCTTCTGTTCGAAATTTAAGTTGATGTAAGAATGAAAGAGGCTCACCTCTTATTTATAATACCATTAAAAGGCCAAGATTATCCTATTAGTTTGTTATCTACGGCTGAGGTGAAAATGGTCGTATGCAATATGAATGTTACACCTGCTTACATTTCATTTATAACAGAATATAATCTGAAATCTTATCTGCATGCAAATGATTACAATTCGCTTAATCCATCCAAATTTTTACTCTGATCTTCTGAGAGTCAAAGAGAGAGTGACGAGAGAAAAGTGCCAGGTGCAGCTCCCCCTCCCTTTCTTTACTCATTTTTTTGTTTTTATTTTTCTTTTGCTTTTCATTTGATTTTCGTCCGGCCATCGAGCTGGGTGTTTGGACGAATTTTTGTCCCTTCCCGAAATCTGAAAACATGAAATTGGAGGGGTAGATAGAAACTATGAGAGAATATTTTGGCTTTTGAATCAACCAAATCGGAGTTCGTTTGACCCTATTTTCATTATTTTTAGTTTAAAGTTTATTTACCTTTTCATTGTACTAGAGTCTAAAAAGTGTTCCAATAGACTCCAAATTTCTACCTATTTCTATTAAATACTACATATAGATAGAGAACTACGAGACGAGTATTCCGGCTTTTGAATTAATCAAATCGGAGTTTGTTGTAACCTTATTTTAGTTTAAAGTTTATTTACACTTTCTATTGTATTAGAGTCTAAAAAGTGTTTTCAATAGACTCTAAATTTTATATGTGTTCTATACACACCACACATATAATGGTTAGCTTCATTAGTAAGAATTCCTTAAGAAATGATTTATATAACTTTTAAGTCATATTTCAAAGTGGTAAGAGAAATAATATTCTTTATTATTTCTTTTTAGATATTATAGCTCTTTAATACAAATAAGGTATTTTTTGATCTTAAATAATTATTTTTCTTGGGCGTCACATCCCACATTTAATATTATCATACTAATAATATTAACATCTATTTAATCATAATCAATACACTGAATACCCAATAGGTCTAATTAAATTTATTATATCTATTAAATCACCTAGTAATATTATTAGAACCCATATAATATTACTACTCATTAATTCATGGCTCATGAACATATATATGATAAACATTCATGTAATCATATAGATTCATCAAAAATCATCATTGTGTCATATATAAATATATAATCCAACCTTAATGTTAAATTAAGGCAACATACGTTACATATTAAAATCTGGGGCGCTACACCATTGGATCTTAATAAGATCCTAGTCTAAGTATCCTTCATGGAAGCCCACGAACAAAGGTTTATATAATAAAGGCAAGTGTCTTGTTTAAATCTTATTTTGATTTATTCTTGGATGATGGAGATGATTGTGTATGGAACTCCTATAGTTACCAGAATACACAAGTAACATCTTTTGAAAGAATGGTTAATCAAAATTATAAGTAATATCTTAGATGATATAAGATATTGAGAATAAATAGTAGTAGAAATTTCACTCTTGCTTAAATTCTTAAAGAACATCATAGATGTTTAAAGAAATGAAAGAAGTTTGGAAGTATATATATATATATATAATATATATATATATAT
>FXXK01002206.1:25142-38247 GCA_900184695.1 Betula pendula
CCCATTTTCTTTTTCTTTCTTCCTTCCTTCCTTCCTCTCCCATTTCTTCGTTGTGCTTCATAGATTTTGGGTTTGATGAATGATGGAGACAAGAGGGAGAGAAGAAACTCGGGAGAGAAGATGAGTTTTTGAAAAAAAAAGGAAAAAAAATCTTTAAAAAATAATATTTAAATAGAATAGTGATAGTAGATAGTTAATTTGCTGAGGCTGCTAGGAATACTTTAAAAAAGTTAATGGCTAAAATACTGAGAAGTGATTTTTTAGATAAATTGGTTAGTAAAATCTACTGAGGCTACTAGGAATGCTCTAAAGGGGTTATAAGTTATGGGTAATCAAGGGGTCCATGCGACCACTTTTTCATCTATTTTAACATCTAATGCTAATGGAGTGGCATTTTGACAAGTGATTGTAGTTTGACGTATCAAAATGTTACTTTCTTAAGTTTAGTGGTGTTTAGGGCATGTAAGTCGAGTATTATTGAATGTTCAAGTTTGCTTTGTTTAATTTTTTTTTTTGAGAAAATACCTTTTACCCCTTGAAGTATTCACCAATTTGCATTTTAGCTCCCAATATTCAAAAAGTGACATTCGACCTCCATAATCTTGACAACATTTGCAAGTTAAACCTCCCGTCCATTTTTTCTGTTATTTTAGATGGAAGTCAAGTCAGGTGCCTTGCACGTGATTTTTTTATACCTAAATGTTCAAAAATGCTCTCTGGGGATAAAGTGTCACAAAAAAAAAAAGCACAAAAACTTAAAAACAAAATAAAAAATACAAAATACAAGATCAATCTATGTAGTTGGTCTAAATTACAAATCACTCCCTTTATTATATAAAAAAAAAAAAAAAATCAAATCCTATTTATCCAAAATTATTTTTACTCAACATATGATTATTTTTAAATTTATTCCCAGTTTACAATTACTTATTTTCATTTCTTCATTTTTAAAAATACACTATTAACATTTCCATTTTTTATTGACAGTTACACCTAAAAATTCGTTTTAGTTTTTTAAATTTTACGATTAATTTTACTCATTAACTAAAATTCGTTTTATTTTTCTACCCCTATTTTCTTCAATTTTAATTCTATTTATTTATAAAAAATCAAATCAATCTATTTATTTCCTAAATTAAAAATCACTCCCTTTTAATCAAAATGAACTCAAATTCCTTTATATGCCAAAAAAATAATTTAATTCCCATTATTCAAATTCTTTAAAATTTTTAAAAAATATTTAATTTTCACATTCAACACTAAATTAATCTAAGCATGTTCAATCTTATTAAAAAATATTATAAATGATAATAATTATAAAAAAATAAAATTTAAACACTTAATTTTTTTAAAAAAAAAATAATCGAATAAATTTCTTTCCTTCCAACCTTTTTTATCTAGTGTTCCTTCAAATCCCCCCAATTTTCTATTTTTCTCTCCTCTACCCCTCCATGTTTGTTTCTTCTCACCACCCTCTCAAACCTCTTTTTTCGTCTCAGTTCCACTTCAATTCTATTATTTCTTTTTATCCATACCTCTAATTAAAATTCTTCTACCTTCTATTGCAAGCCTATTTCCTTCCCACACTATATATATCGATCCTTTTTCCACTACCACTCTGTCTCCACATAATTTCCTCTTTATATTTCCACCATTTTCTTCAAATCCACCCCCAACCCTATTTTTCCTACTCCATCACTTTTTCTGCTTATCCAACCCCATCCACCTTTCTTGTTTTTCTCAACATGTCCACCCCCTCCCCCCTATTCTTTTTCTTTCCATTCTTCCCTCTCTTTTTAAAATTCCAATTAATATATTAAATAATTTTAATATATTACTAATATATTTATATATTTTTTAAATTAAGTATTTCCACTTTCATCATCTCATTTTCTTAACATTACACTTAACAAATTTTTTATTTTAAAAATTTAATTATATTTACTTCAGTACAAATATTTTTGGTGTCATTCACCATATATACTTTTAAATCAATTTTAACCCACATATAATTATTTAATTATCTAACCACATACTTATTTCATTTTTTTTTATTACCACATTTATTTTATTTTAATTTATTCCAAACCACATATACTATTTTATTTTATTTTTTTTTTTTACTTTTTTTTTTTACACTTACCCCCCAAATAACATTTAAACATTTTTATTCCATAAAAAATTTACCTTCAATTCCTTACTTACTTCTTAAAAATAACATTAATTTAAAATAATTATTTAACTTTCAAACTTCGTTAATATTTATTTTATTCAATCTCACTTTGAACATTTTAAACTAAAAATTAAATTATATACTTATTTTAAAATTTTATTTTTCTTTTTTCTTCTTTTAAACCACTATTCTATCTCTGAACTATATAAAATTTTTAATTTCTTTTCATTTATTTCTAATTATTCAATTTTTTTACAACACCAATTAATTAATTTTTCCATATATAAGAACATATCTTTATATTTAATTAAAAAATTTTAAATCCATTACTAATTATTAATTTATTAATTATCTTAAACATAACAATTCATTTTATTAATTAATAAATTAATTAATTTTAAAAACCATCTAATTTTTATTTTATATATATTATATATAACACACCATACATTTATTATTACAAAAAACCAACAACCTACACAACATATTATACCATACCTAAAAATCCACTCATATTACACATATATTATATCAATTAACCAATAATTCATCTTATATCTTATTATATTATAAAAAATTCTCTTTAATATTTAAATACTAACTAATTCTTTTACAAATTTACATATTATAAAAAAAAAATAAAATTATTTTTACTATCTTATAAAATCAACTAATTTATACTAATCTTTCTTTAAATAAATAAACATAATTTTTTTCAACTTTATTCTTGTTATAAATTAATCTATCCAAACCTATCTTATCTTAGTTTATCTCTAGCAATCTCTACTCATTTATATGGCCTATTTTTTAAATTAAAAAACTTATGTTTTATTTTTTTTTCAAAACTTTTTTTTTTTCTCTATCTTCTTTTCATACTAATCAAGTTTAAGTTACTTTTTTTTTTTTAATTTTATAAAAACTTCTATTTTCATTTCATAACTTTCAAGATAATAAAGCTGTTGCTTTAACAAAACAAAATCATAGAGATAATTAGGAATTTCTTCCATCCAAATCTGATCTATGTTTTGTTTAACGGTTGCCTTAACTAGCTCGTGGGCAACATAATTTGCCTCTCTACGCACATGAACAATCTGCCAATCAGAGAACATATAAAGAATCTATTGCACATCATTTATGAGTTGTCTATACCTACTCCAATTATGTCTGTTGAATTTGATAGCATTTACCACTTGAAGCGCATCTGCTTCCATTATAATGTATCGCAAACCCATATCTCTACAAAATTATGTTGAATGGAGAGCATTCAAAGCTTCTGCAGTAATTGGCTCTAAATCCCCCAATTTTGTCAAGCTTTGAATAGTTACCATTTTTCCCTTCCAGTCTCTTACTATAGCTTTTAGACCCAGTCACCCATTAGTTTTATTAATTGACACATCCCAGTTGACATTGAATTTGTTCTCATGGGGAAACTTCCCATTTAATAAGATTTGCCACATCACTCATCTGTCTCATGTCTTCCTCTTGTGCCGTTAACTTTTTATAATCTTCATATGACTCCATTGCTTCTCTCGCCAGTTGATTAGGGTCTGTAAAATCCCCACCATGAACGACTGAGTTTTGTCGGAACCATATTCTTCTAGCAATTAGCACAAAAAGCTCAAATTCCTTCGTGGTATATTTAGAGGAAAGTTCATCTACAATATGAACAAAATCAGAACTCTTGCAAGAGCTTTTCTGGAAATTTCTTCCATAGCCACTCCAAACATCCATTGTTGATGGGCAACTCCATAAGATATGCACCAAAGTTTCTCTATCTAGCTCACAAATAGGACAAAGAGGTTCTCTGACGATCCCTCGTTTCATCAAGTTGTCTTTTGTAGGTAGAATATTTTGACATGCTCTTCACAAGTACATATTAGTTGCATTAGGGATTTGTAAGTTCCAAATCAGCCGCCAAATACCCTTATCTACCGATCAAGTAGACCCCTCACCCCATAATAAGCCTACTCTTTTTTTCCCATATAGTAGGCACTCTGTATAGAAAATTTCCTCGTGGAGGTCCCTCTCCAAATCATGACATCTGGTCGATTATGGCAACTCACATGCACTTAAGAAATAACCTACACCTCAACATTTGTAAAAATTGTTTTGAGCAAATCAGAGTTCCACCAATTGGTATTGAAATCAATGAGCTCCGTTACTATGGCAGTTGTTGCAAGCAATTTCCTAGGGGATTGCATTGCAAAGGTCAAGGGAGTTGGAAGCCACCTATACCCCCAAATCTTTATTGTCTCCCCATTACTAATTCTCCATATAAGCCCTTATTTTAACAAATCGCTTGCGTAAAAAATACTTCTCCATGCATATGATGGCCTTCAACATAGATTATCATTTAGGAAAGAACTATAGGGGTAGTATCTCGCCTTCAAAAGTCTTGCTACAAAAGTATTAGGGTTTTGAAATGATCGCCAACATTGTTTAGCCAAAACTGCCTTATTAAAGCAAAATAAGTCCTAGAAGCCTGATAAGCCTTAAATGTTATGCATTCAAGCCCCTTAACTCACATTTGTTAAACCTTAGTCATTTTGTAATATAACTTTTTGTCGTGTTTTTGTGTTAGTTAGTGCTTTCAGGTCTTATGGTGAATGGGCACTCTACATCACGGATTTCCTCAAAATATGCTGAAGGACTCACACTTGGCTCGAGCGACATCATAATTTGGCTCGAGCGAAATATACTCAACTTGGCTCGAGCGACATCATCATTTAGCTCGAGCGAAGTTGCACATATATGGCTCAAGCGAACTCATCAGTTAGCTCGAGGAAACTCGGTCGCACCAGAATCCAATCTGAGATCTGCACTTGATTTGGGGAGGAAAATGTTCCTAAAGATTGGGTCAAGCACGGATTCACCTCTGAGATCCCTCAAATAGTAGTTTTGACTCCATATCCTCGCAATGAGGGATTTGGGGAGACTCAATCCCTTAAACTAAGGGATTGGATTGTGATTTTTGGGGATTGCATGAAGGATTCAAATAGGAGCTGAACCTCTCATCCAAAGGGTCGATTCTTCTGAGAACAAGCACGAATTAAGGTTCTAAGTTCATACGGAGAACGTCCAGCAGCTGACAACATTCAAGGAATGGATTTCTCTAATGCAATAGAGAATTCCATATCCTCCATGAGTAGCTAATTTCTTATTCATAGGAATTGTTGTAGCCCTTTCCAAATCCATGGTTTGATTGTATTTTATCTTGGGAATTTCAATATATAGTGATGATTGCATAGCTTAGAGTTTTACAAAACATTTGTAATAGATTCAATGCTCATACTTGTTCTTGATGAAAATTCTATCTTGTCTATAAGAAGTTTATTTGTCTTGAATGAAATCAACATTTCTATTTTCTGTGATTATAGGAATAATAGCTATGCAATGGTACGTTTTGACATAAAATCAAGGGATTAGATAGGCCATGCATAGGGAAGATGATCCGTACTACATCTTAGATTAGTGTAATGTAGGTAGACGGATCATGCCAACCGAAGATGGGTTATACTCATTTCTTGATAATGTGTATGCTCATTAGAAGATTTTATAGACCATACCTAGGGAAGACGGATCGTGCCACAACTAGTGTTTAGGTGAACGATTCGTGCCAACCGAAGATGGGTTATCATTACCTTCTAATTAAAGTATTTTCTTGTCGATGTTGTCATATGGTTGACACCCATTATGCACATCATATCACACACGTAGTGAGAATCCTATATGAATACAATCTGCCATTGGTATGAGGTTTGTGGTAAAGTCATATTCCTATGTTTCTTTCCTTATATTTCATTACGTGTTTAAGCTTTCATTTAGTTTTCAAAACAACCAAATATTTTTCTGAGTTAGATTAGAATTAATTCTGAGTATTTGATAAGCATCCGATCTAAAAACAGTCCTTGAGGTTCGACACCCTCACATAGCCCTATCCTATAAGGATTCGTTCTATTGCGAGTGGTAGAAATTTATTATTGATCCGTAAAATCCACATCAATTTTTGGCGCCGTTGCCGGGGACTGTTTAACGGTTGTTTATTAAGTATTTGGGATTGAATCTACTTTAATTCCATACATATTCTGTTTATAAATCATCTTGTGCATAATCTGATTTTTTGTTGCAGTGCTGTCTGTTTCAGGTTCTGCATAAATTGGCTCGAGCGAAAACTCAATCTGGCTCGAGCGAAGTTGTTGGCTCGAGCGAAAATACCACTTGGCTCGAGCGACTTGCCCTCAGACAACAACACAGGAGCTACTGCATTGCAGAAACAGTAACTTCTAAAATTTTGTTTTTCTTTTTTTTTCATTTGTATATATCCTCTGTACACATTGCTACTGTTAGCCAGTAGCGTATGCATGGTCGTCGGTCTTTATCATTACCACTTTTGAATTGCGACCTAGACTTAGAACACCACTCTTAGAAATGCGTGAACGAAAGGAACTCGAATCTAAAAGAGCGGACTGACCAAGGCTGAAGAGGAAACCGAAGACGTTCTGTTGAGGATCATATATGTTCCCTCAACTACACTCACCCCATCAGCCTTTCAGCTGGCGAATGTCACGGCAGCTCATTATGAACTAAGTCCAGCCATCACTTCAAATGGCTCCCATATATCTATGGACTTGTAAATGAAGGACCATAATAAGCACCTCGACGAATTCTGGATAATCTGCAACTACCTTAATGCAGAACTTGTCCGAGAGCTTTAAAAAATGGTCTTTTTCCATATCTCCCTCAAGGATAAGTGCCAAGTATTTGTTGAAGCTCCTATGGACCAAATTCAATTACTCTTGGGCGCAAATCCAGCAAGCGTTCCTTAAGAAGTACATCCCCATGAGGAACACAATCAAATTCGGAAAGCATGCATGTTTTTGCAATCTGAAGGAGAACCTTTCTTTGAAACATGGGAAAGGATGAAGGACCTTTTGCGAAAGTGTCCGCACGATGCTGTCCCGAAGTGGCAGCTGGTTCAATGTTTCTATGATGGCTTAACTGAGCCACATAGACAAATGGTTGATGCCTCATGTGGAGGCACTTTCATGATGAAAAGTGAGAACGATGCATGGACCCTTTTTGAAAATTTAGGCGAAAACTCTTTACATCATGCATCATCTAATCGTCGAGCACCTGCTCCAAAAGCTCAAAGGACCGAAGGTCTTTTTGAATTGAGCAATCCTTTAGATGTAACCACCAAGGTGGATGCATTATCAAGGAAATTAGACCAGCTCATAGCAGCTGGTTTTGCTCCGACTACTTCTCACACATCTGCTCCACATGAGCCATGCTCATTTTGCTCAAGCCCAATGCACAATGCAAGAGATTGTCCCACAGTTGGACAATTTTCTGACATGGCTAACGAGCAAGTGAATGCGGCCTCTCCAGACTAGGGAATGATCAATACTCCAATTCTTACAACCCTGGATGGAGAGATAATTCTAACTCCTTGGGGAGAGTCCAAGGTATTGGAAATTCTGCTCCACAGTCTTATGGAATGCACAATCAGACCTATCAGCATTCCAACAATTTTTCATCCAATTACTGACCTCCCCAACACCAGTACCAGTCAGCTCCACCTCCTCCTAGGAACTCTGCCTTTGAGGATAAGGTGCTGTCCGCTCTAAGCAATCTTGAGGCAAACACTCAATTGCTTAATTCTCACTCTCAATCAATTGCGAAGCTAGAAGCCCAAGTTGGGCAGATAGCCAATACTCTTAATCAAAGAAGAGAGGGTAAACTTCCAAGTCAACCAGTGGCCAACCACAAGGGACAGTTTGCATACATTAATGGTGCAACATGCAGCGCCACTCATGAGCAAGCCCAGGCTGTCACCACTCTACGGAGCGGGAGGACAATTGACAATAAGGTTAGCGAGGAGAATGCAGTCGAAAATGAGCTCCCCACAAATCCAAACCTATCAAAAGGCCTGGGAGCGAGCATTAGAGTCCCAGATTCAATCACCCCCACTCTGAGCGCTTATGAGCTAGAGGGGCGCGTTTCCCGACGTCTTCGGAGTTTCGCGTTGGGTACTGGGAGGAGACCAAGACATTGATGGGGGTCTTCACAAGTGAAAGTTTACTATCCCTCCCTGATCTATTGACATCCCCTCATAGCAATTTCCTTAGTACTTGTGCCTCAGAGGCAGGATTAAGAGCCGTTGTCTAGAAGTCTTTCACGGAGCAGTAGCTCCATTCTCACGATAACTTCCTACAAATACAAGTCCTGTGGTCCCCACAAATTTTCATGCTTCATCGGAGCGTAAGGTGAGCAGCCCTTTGCTAAGAGCAAGTGTAAATTGTACCTTAACTCCGTGGTACGTTCGGTTGGGCCTTGGAGAATTAAACCCGCTCGGTTGCTTGCATTGCTGTCGGACTTTCTTCGGGCCGACCACGTGGGCTGTGTGCGAGGTGTATCTAAGAAAGGTGACAAGTTCTCTTTCGTAGACTTTTAGTTGGACACGAACCGTCCCCGATCCAAAAATCCTTTCGATGTTCTCTCGGACGTCCTTTTCTTAGCTACGGTACGCCATGCATTAATTCGTGTGGACGGGCAGGTAAGGATCGAACTTATTGGGAATGATGAAATGCGAGCTTCATGTGTTCAAGCATCGCACCGGCAGGGGGATTGATGGTGGCTCGTTTTGACCAGATTGATGAATCGCTGCGAGACGTCCTTCCTTGCACTTGGCTAAGGACCTGTTAGAGGGTTCTGACTGCATAGTGGTGTGGCGTGGTGTTGTTTTAGAGGGTCGCTGGTATGCGAAATGGGTGGTGCACTTGATGGTTCTTTTGTATTTGTAATACTCAAAAAAAAAAAAAAAAACTTCTTTTGTTTAGCTTTGCTTGTTTCACTTTTTCTTTTGTTTTGTTTTCTCAGGACAGGTGTTCTTTCCTTCAGTTTGGGGTAGTCCGGCACATCTGGTCGATAGGTTTCCTTTCCTCGGTTTTGTTATCTTTTTCACATTTGGGGACAATGTGTGATTTAAGTTTGGGGGAGGGAACTTTTTGCCCTTATCTGTTTTCCTGATTGTTTAAACTTTAATGGTGATTTGCTTCTGGACTAAAAATTGGTGCCCTGGAATCTATGCTAGGATCTAGAGCTTCTTTCTTTCTTTGGCCTTATGAGGTACACTGGTGTTATTTGAATTGTCACGGCCACATTAGCCACTGTTTGTGGGTGACATGAGGGACCTTTGTGTGTTTTTCAATGTTTTGAGAGGAATTTGGTGATTTGTTGGGATGACAACCTTGGCAAGGTATTGGAAACAACTTAATAATGGAAAAAAAATACAAAGTATATGATGTTGCCTGTTGGCTTGTAGCCTTTTTGCTGCCGGTTTAGTAGGCCTAGGGATGTTTACATTAATGCCCTAACGCCATCCTGTGTTCGGGAGTCATTGCTAGCATCGATACTTGCGTCCTTATAGGTCTTAAAGGGAGTAGCATTGCAGCTGCACAAAAGGTAAATTGATGGTATCTGGCTGTTGTCTTCGTTAGCCTGTTGGATCGAGTTTAAGCCTGAAGGTTTCACACTTAGTCCTAAACCTCTCGGTTTGGGGAGTATTGGCTTGCGGCTTCGGATACATGGGTCGGATTGAACTTGAGAGCGGTACTGCACGCCGGTTTAAGATTATTAGAAAAAAAAAAAAAACAGAAACTTTTGCTATGCCTTGGTTGTTCTAGTACTGATGAAGCTCTTGTGACTTTGGTTATGATCCTTCACACTGGTTTTTGAGCCTCATAGTATGGTAGTTCACTTCACAAATTTTGAACTGTCGATGCCTCCGTCTAGTTATTGGTAGTGCTCTGGAAAACCTAGGAAATATTGAGGATGGTGTTTTCTTTTAGCGTTGCCCATGATGTGAATCGTGTGTTTTGTGCGCTCATTTTTTTTGAAACTGATTTACATTGATGTTTGGTGGGTACCTTTCGGTTACCTCCGGACTTCCTCGTCCACTAGGGACTTGCCTAGGGGTTTAAAAGGCTTGTTGCACTATGCGCACGAACCGTGTTTCCTGAGAACGAGGGACTGGTGAATAGTTGTTTCTTATTTTGGTTTTTTTCGCTTGTGTTTTGCTAACAGGGACTTAGCAAAATGTAGTTTGGGGTGAGTAAGCCTGTTGAATTGTTTGCTTCCTAGGCCCCTTACTCGCATTTGTTAACTTAGTCATGTAGTTATAACCTTTTTGTCGTGTTTTTGTGGTTGTTGTGCTTCAGGTCCTTATGTGAATGGGCACTCTATCCGGGATTTCCTCAACATATGCGGTGACTCACTTTGCGCTGAGCGACTCCAACATTTGGCCTCGAGCTATAATAGATACTTGCGTCGGGCTAATATAATGTAGCTCTGGGAGCTGCACATACATGGCTCGAGCGAACTCATCAGTTAGCTCGAGCGAACTCGGTCGCACCAGAATCTAATCTGAGATCTGCACTTGATTTGGGGAGGAAAATGTTCCTAAAGATTGGGTTAAGCACGGATTCACCTCTGAGATCCCTCAAATAGTGGTTTTGACTCCATATCCTCGCAATGAGGGATTGGGGGAGACTCAATCCCTTAAACTAAGGGATTGGATTGTGATTTTTGGGGATTGCATGAAGGATTCAAATAGGAGCTGAACCTCTCATCCAAAGGGTCGATTCTTCTGAGAACAAGCACGAATTAGGGTTCTAAGTTCATACTGAGAACGTCTAGCAGTTAACAACATTCAAGGAATGGATTTCTCTAATGCAATAGAGAATTCCATATCCTCCATGAGTAGCTAATTTCGTATTCATAGGAATTGATGTAGCCCTTTCCAAATCCATGGTTTGATTGTATTTTATCTTGGGAATTTCAATATATGAGTGATGATTGCATAGCTTAGAGTTTTACAAAACATTTGTAATAGATTCAATGCTCATACTTGTTCTTGATGAAAATTCTATCTTGTCTATAAGAAGTTTATTTGTCTTGAATGAAATCAACATTTCTATTTTCTGTGATTATAGGAATGATAGCTATGTAATGGTACGTTTTGACATAAAATCAAGGGATTAGATAGGCCATGCCTAGGGAAGATAATCCGTACTACATCTTAGATTAGTGTAATGTAGGTAGACGGATCATGCCAACCGAAGATGGGTTATACTCATTTCTTGATAATGTGTATGCTCATTAGAAGATTTTATAGGCCATACCTAGGGAAGACGGATCGTGCCACAACTAGTGTTTAGGTGAACGATTCGTGCCAACCGAAGATGGGTTATCATCACCTTCTAATTAAAGTATTTTCTTGTCGATGTTGTCATATGGTTGACACCCATTATGCACATCATATCACACACGTAGTGAGAATCCCATATGAATACAATCTGCCATTGGTATGAGGTTTGTGGTAAAGTCATATTCCTATGTTTTTTTCCTTATATTTCATTACGTGTTTAAGCTTTCATTTAGTTTTCAAAACAACCAAATATTTTTCTGAGTTAGATTAGAATTAATTCTGAGTATTTGATAAGCATCCGATCTAAAAACAGTCCTTGAGGTTCGACACCCTCCACATAGCCCTATGATTCGTTCTATTGCGAGTGGTAGAAATTTATTATTGATCCGTAAAATCCACATCAAAGCCCATACCACATTTGTCTTTTGAGTGTCGCATTCACTCTTAGCTCATCCATGGATTTATAGCCCCTTTCTCTTTTTGCCCCACAAAAACCGTTACATCAAAACATTGATCTCCTAACATAGGCCTTTTGGTAGCTGTAATACACTCATGCTATAAGTTGGTATTGCTTGGACGATTGCCTTCAAAAGTATTTCTTTCCCCGCTTGCGATATGAAGTTTAATTTCCAATCATTTGGTCTTGTCCAAACTCTATCCTTTATGCCATTGAACACGTGTTCTAGATTTACCAATTAATGCAGGTAAACTTAGATATGCATCATATCTCTGCGTTGCCTGAAGGCTTGCAAGCTATAACATTTCCCTCTTGGCCTCTGGGCTTGTATTTCTGCTAAAGAAGATTGAAGTCCTGTCCTTGTTCAACTTTTGTCCCAATATCTTCTCATAAATGATTGACAGCTTGGTCAACCTGTGCCAATGTAAAGGGTTTGCCTTACAAGAAAGCAAAATATCATTAGTAACGAATAGATGGTTAATTTGGGATCCTTTCTTGGAAGTCAAAACACCTTTGAGAGTCTTTGAAGCTTCTACATGGTAAATGAGTGAACTCAATGCCTCAGCACGTATGATAAAAAGGTATGGAAAGAGTGGATCCTCTTGTTGAATTCCCCTAAAAGGAAAAATTCTTCCTTAGGACTCCCATTCATCATACAATTTAAATTTGTAAATTTATATAAACTATTAATAAAAGGGACAAAAGATAAGGTGGTAAATAAGAGTAAAAACTTAGATGTAAGATATCATTACGTACGTATTACATTTTTATCTATTTTTTACATAAAAGAAAGAAAAAAAAAAAACTTTACTTTGCACTCATAATCTTTCATTATTTTTATAATTATATCCTTATACTTTAATTTCGGATCACCATCTTTAATGTTACCTATCCCGTAAATTAAGGTGTTAAATTAAACCAATTGAACTGAAATACTTAAAATGCCCCAATTTTTTTAATAAAAAAATTTAAAATTTATGGTTTCTTCTTGGTGCCAAAGGCAACCTGGTGGGTCAGACCCAATATGGGTCACATTTGACCCATGGCTTGGGTCACTTGTGACCCGCCGCAACTTAGGTCGTGTGTCACTAGTGACCCAGCGTCGATCACCTTGTAACCCGTCATCTTTTTTTTAAAAAAATTATTTAGTTAAAATATTTTTGTAATTTATAAATTTTATAGGGATGTAAGAAATATTTTACTAATTAATTAATTGATTTAACATTAAATTTGAACTGAGGAGTAACTTTGTAAACTATTGAATCAT
>FXXK01002207.1:0-43201 GCA_900184695.1 Betula pendula
TTTATCCATAATCTCCAACAAGAACAACCTCTGACAATCTTTTCCTCTTTGAAGTTTTGAGGTGAGGTGTGGTCTTCAAGTTTCGCTGATAAGTCTTTTTCTTCGGGTAATACTTCTTAAGCATAATCTTACAACTTCTACAAAATGGATTTCTATTCTTTAAGACCAAATCATCTTCACCACCTACACAATAGAGAAGAACAAAACAACTACAAAGTTGGTTCCCACTAAAAGAATAATCTTCAATACAACTATGTTGGGGAGTAGCCACCTCCCCTGTTGGATATGTGTGGGGGCATTGCTTTGGATACACGTGACATGATTTATTGATCTTACATGAATAATAGTTATATTGAACTTTTATAAGTTAAAACTGGCAGAATGTTATTTATCATATGAACAAAACTCAATCCTCAATTCTCAAAATTTTAAAAAACTCAATTCTTTATTTGTCGCAGGCCACACTCGAGGGGCATGGAGCAATTTTCTTGTATTTCCACTTGTTAGAAATATAATGCATAAAGGATATAAAATCAGGTACCTCAATTGTACCGAAAAAAATATCTGATAGTATTTCCATGCATTGCTCTTGAGTCTCCAGCATTTATTTCTCTCGGTGATGATCAAGAGCAATACTCACTAAATCCCTCACAGATTCAAAAACCAAAAGAGAATAACTCTATGGTGTACACACATGTTTGCACTCTTAACCCCACACCATTTCTTACTTTTATAGCACTTGTGCAATTTGTTCTTTACACACAATTCAGAAGGAAACTGCTTACTACCGCATGTAACCATTCTTCGTTACTGGTCATTTAGTAATCTTGTGTAACTACAATAATGTAAAATGTTACTTCTTGGGTCTCCCATTGTGAGCGCCCCTTCACTTTTTACATCTTCCACTAGCACACCAATAGGCACCATTTCCCAGCCATGCATATCTCTGTCTGTTTCAATCTAATGAAGTGCACCTAAGCTAATCAGTTGGCCCAAAAAACTCTTCCCACAACCAAGGATGAAAACGAATCATTTCGAATTCCGCCAACATCCCCACACATACAAGGCGTAATGGTACGTATAGGCCACAATATGAGATGAATTGAGTAAAAGTTTTTTTCATTTTTTTCAAGTCAGTTTTATGAAGACATAAATAAACTTTCTTATACTAAACTAACACTTTAAAGAAAAAAAATGTTTTGACCCAACCGTTTTTAATTGGTGTGGAATGTTGGCTTACTTGAACCTTTCACTCACCTTTTGCTTTCATTTTTTGGGTCAAGAAGAAAGAACTAGGAGGCCAAATGCATAATTTGTTGGGAAGATGCATGTTATGCTATGTTTCAGTTCACTCTATTTTCTAGAAGTGCTTAAAGGCACAACAGAGAATTTCAAAAACTCTTTGTTGAATTTGTTTTATGACCTTTCGTTTTCACATTAAAGTTTATAAGGATTTTTATTCATGCATTTATTACGATAGTAATTAGTAAGTGCTCTAGTTGTCCTAACGGGTTGAGGGTGTTACAATATTTTATATTTAAAAAAGAGAAAAGACTTTCCAAAGACGTTACCAAATAAGCCCTTAATTTTTTGGCTGTGGTACATGGGCAGAATTATCCTTCATAGGTTAATTATTCTAAGCAATATCCGACCAACCGCCAAAAGAAAGTATTATAACAACGAAGATAAGAAAAACAAAGACTCATCATTCAACTCCACAAGCACATTTAATTCTTCTACTCTATGTTGCGAAAGTAAAGCAAAAGAGCCACAATCAAACGATGGATTTCGTTGCAATTTTCTCACTAGTGG
The DNA here is from genome assembly GCA_900184695.1 of Betula pendula. Classification (NCBI taxonomy): domain Eukaryota; kingdom Viridiplantae; phylum Streptophyta; class Magnoliopsida; order Fagales; family Betulaceae; genus Betula; species Betula pendula. The sequence goes on from FXXK01002207.1 coordinate 1,813, forward strand.
AAATAATTGAAATCTGGAATGGCCATCCCTAACTCCCCCCCACCAAAAAGAAAAAACCAAGATTAAGCAATCCACTTTTGTGGGTTCCTTGAAGTTGATCAACTAGCAGTTAACATAAAAGAAATAGGCTTTCAACCGAAAGGTAATAAACAAATTTCAAATTTGAATATACTTATCTAAAATTTTCTTCTGCAGCTCTCTAGGCTGTCAAAACAGAATAGTTCTCCGACCACCAATATGAAAGTGCTAATATCCATTTTCCATATTGGGTCATAATTAAATTTGGGTTGAACACCAAGCTATGTTCAATAAATTAAAATATCCTCACACTAATATAGAAAGTAATCCATCAATGATGATTTCTTTTTCTTGGTTAAGGGTGTTATCTTTGGGGGAAGAAGATCATAACTTATCAGAAAAGAGCCAGATGAGTTGGTGAGTGTGTGTGTTTAAAAGAGAGAGAGAGTTCAGACACGTGCAGAAGTTTCCTAACTTATTAGTCAAAACCTACTTCTGCTTATGAAGTGAAAAAAAAAAATAGATAAATGAAAACAAAATGAACTTTTGGTTCAATGGGAACAATTAAGAAAAAGAACAAGCCAGTTGACTGATTTGGCTCAACAGTCTGCTCCACTATACAAAACACTATAACATCCCCAACAAAGCCATAAATGAATTATGAAAGTAGTATCATAGAAAGTAGAAGCATAAATGAACAGACTATCAATTATGAATATTTGCTCAAGCTATTGTTTACTGATTATAACACTAAAATAAGTAACACATGGACTTAAGATTAGTTTCCACATCTGCTACCTTAGAAATTTGAGACATGATCAAACAGGATCATGAATAATCTTTAATTAAGTTCCAAAAAGTAAAGAATGTTTTAATGCTTGATTAGTGCAAAATCATGCAACCTATGGCACATTAAGAAAGATGACTTGCAGATTAATAAATCTGATGGATCATATTAACAGAGCTCTAGGAGAGGCAGAGGTCATTCCTGCCAAAACCAAAGTCACAGAATAAGGGGAGTGAATTGGTGTCAAAGACCATTAAAGAGAGCAGGGGCATAGAGGCTGTGAATTTGAGAATCGCTGAACAATATTTGAGGATTACAGCAAGGTTTCTAAGGAAAGCACTCAATGCTGCTCGTCCTAACAATGCCTGTAACCAGCCAAACAAATGGTTTGCTCAATTATGGCAAACTATGTAGTGGAAGAAATGCTGGAAAGTATATTATATAGGGAAAAAATGCATACAATGTACATAACATAATCCCTACTTACAAGTAACCCAATCAGAAATGAGGTGTTCTATGGATTGCCTATACAAATTTGATCACAAATATAAATCAAATTGATTTAAACATATAAGAAACAAAAATTGACTGATATTTTTGAAATTCAATCCCTACACTCCGGCACAAACCGTGAAAGTAAAGGGATGTTGCCAATGAGCTAAAGGCCTTGACCCCATGAGTGCTGTTGGGAAATTGCACTATAGCTAATTTGTCAGCACAATCAGCAGGGTCTTGGTCTCCTCACCCTCTTCTGATGAAGATCTGGTAGGGTATGAAACTACACCCAAAGGAAAAGATTTGACTGCATTTGTATTTTCAGCTTCTTTCGACACTTCTTGAATCTCTGGAACCTCCTCTGCCTTTCTGATGAAAAATCCGATAAGGGTATGAAGCTACACCCAAAAGGAAAAGATGAGGGATTACATTTAATCCTCTTTGCATCATTTGCTGCTTCTTTGATTACTCGAACATGTGAAGAATCTCTCTCATCTAATTCACCAGAAATGGGTGATCTAACAGCGCTTCCGCCGTCATTCTATCCATCGGATTTATTGCAAAACAGCACTTCAAGAAATCCTTTGCCGCGTTTGACATCTCATCCGGAATGTCTGGCACAGATTCAGACCCAATTTGGGACAGAAGATCTTCATACTCCTTTGAACCAGATATTGTATCCCACGGCAGTTTTCCAGTGAGCATGATAAGCACAGTGCATCCAAGAGCCCATATATCAGAGGACGCCTCTTGTTACGCCGTGATTTACACATTCTGGTGCTAAATACTGGGGCGTCCCTCTCCAAGACAGCGTCTCGCAACTGTTAACTCTCTTTGCGCATCCAAAATCAGCAATTTTCAGCTCAAAACCCATCAGCCGTAGGCACAAGCAGAACATTATCAGGCTTCAAATCACAGTGAACGAAGCCACGAGCCATGAATGTGTTTCAACCCGACAAGCATAGACTTTGTGTGCTTTCTGACATCGCTCTCGGACAACCCATGACCGTTTGATTTTACGATTAGATCGCAAGGCTTCCCCCGAAGCAAATTCCAAGAGCACATTGTAAAGCACAATTCCATTCCGTGGTTTTTGTCGTGTCTGCGCCGAATGTTTGAAGAACATGAGGACAGCCTTGAAGGGCATCAAGAACCGCCTTTTCCCTCAAAAGCGAATCATCATTCAAGGGATCTGCTGATTTCACCGCCACAAACGATGTCGTCAAGCGACTCTCTCCAAGTCTGGGTTTCTTCAGTCTTGCTCTGTATACGGACCCAAAAGCTCCTTGGCCGATCATCGGTCCCCTACACCACGACAGCACTCCACAGAGGAGCGAGTACTCACCATCCAACTCTCTAGGTCTCTTCATTATTCCTTCTCAAATTCAATCACAGAGAAATAAAACTGAATAAGATTCAACAAATAGAAACCCTAGGGCTAGGGGGAGGAAGGATAGGGTACGCACAGAGTGCTGGAAGCAACAGGATACAGAAGCCGCTGATCCCGCCGTCGACGAGAGTGGCGGTGGGAGAAGGAATCGTTGGCTTTTGCGATTGAAGACTACAGAGTGAGTGGCGTAGGGTTCGCGCAGAGACGTAACGGCTAGTCTGAGAATTGAGGGAATGGAAAGTTTTACCTCGCCTAAGAACTTTATATCACTCTTAGAAAAATAAAAAGACTTTTATATCCTTTTTGTATCTAAAAAGACTTTTATATCCCTCTGGCGTAACCTTTACGCTAATCACCGCCTCTTATGGATTGCGGGCTTTGCTCTTGAAAGAGCGAGAGAAAGTGGGAAGGCTTTGGTATTAAACGATTGGCAAGATCAGAGGTGATGGATATTAAAATATCAAAATATAATCTGTTTAATTCAAATAATTATAATTTAGAAAAATTTCTAAATTTACACAGTTTTGATTTGGACTTCGGAGAACAACAAAATAGTGGGCTTCTCTCATTGTGATAATCTGGGGGGGAGGGGGTATTTGTGACTCATAATGGCAATAAATTTAGAAAATATTTTGAGGTATTTCAATTTTTATTATAAAATTATTTACAAATTGATTTGATTGTCCATAATTGATGAAATAATTAAGAGTAGAGTGGTGTCTCTTTTTTTTTTCGTTTTTCTTTTTTGAGTGAAGAAGAGTGGTGTGTATGGAGAGTACTACAACTTTTACTACAAAATTCTTTAATTCAGAGTCTCACCGAAATAACGAAGAGGAAGATGTTGAACCAGAGTCTCATTGGTCTTGGCAGAGTCTCACCACCAAAAGAGAAGAGAAATCACATCTCAAACAAAACATCTATTTTTTTCATTAATCATAATATGTCCCTCTAGGAGCATAAAGAATACTTAAATAGACATAGAAACCCTAACCTTAAACTGACTGACTTTTAGGCCAAGCCCATTATTGAATTATAAAATAATACAACTCTTAAAAATAATTTTAATCCTAATTTGACTGACTTTGAGCCAAGCCCATTAATGAATTACTAATCTTAAAAATACTAATGCCCTCAATAATTAATAAAACTTAAATAAATCTAAAGATCTAATATTCTTTTTTTTTTTTATTCTGCATCATTTTTTTTATTCTACATAATAAGTTGGCAATATCCAGTTGTTCTCATAACACACAGTGTCCAATTCCTGCCAGGTTAACAAGGTGTTATAAGAGAATGTATAATGCAAAATAAAGCATAGAATTTCCATCTTAATTTCAAAAACTGTAGACTATGAGTGATGATCTCATCAATGACCATAACTAAAGACCCTCTAGCATGCAGTCTCAGGGCACACACGACCAATTACTGATTTTCTAAACAAGGGTTTTCAAATATGAGGCCCGTGGACCCTTACAAGATAATATGAATAGCCTAGTCTCCCATCCTTAAATCCTCCTTAGATTTCTTGTACTCACAACACAATGTGATCCAATATGATACATTTTAAAGCTTGTATTATAATCCAATGATAAAACTTGCCTGGCATGGATTTTGTATATTGAGAACTATTGGGAATAAACATGCAAATCAAAGAATTGCATAGTGGAAAATAAATTTATTTCCTACTCAGAATCTACTCTATGAAGAACATGCGAAGAATATAGTTATTAATAATTAAACTAGAAAGAATATAAAATTACTTACTTGCTAACTAAGGTCACGCCTTGGCTATATGAGCAATGAATCCTTGTTCCAACGAACGCTTCAAGAACTCCTCAGATCTTCTCACCAATGACTAGAAATAATCAAGAGTGTGGGCTCTTTCTAGCTCTTCAAAAATTTAACTTAGTTCTCTGAAAATTAATTCAAGGAAAACTTTACAATTCTTAGCAAATGCTAAAAGAACTTAAAGTGTTTTTTGACTGAGCTACAAGGTCTTCCATTTATATCCTTGAAAATAATATCAGAGAATTAGAAAAAGTAATGTGGGACTGCAGGTAGTGTGGGGACGGCTAGGGCTGCAAAAAAAAAAACCCTAGCCTCCACCCTCACTTAAGATGACGCATGGGCCAAGGAAAATTTCTCTGGCCTATGTGTCACTTATTAGTTCATTGGGCTTGGGTTTTATCTCAAGCCTACCTCTCCCATTTATTTCTTTCTCTGTATAGTTTTTTCCTTGGGCCCTTATTTTATTTAATTTAAAACAATCTGCTTATTAATATAATAAGCCTATGTTTTAATAAATAAAATAACTTGTCCAATAAATAACTAATAAGCCTGTCCGTGGTTAATTTACAATAGCTTGTTGAGGGACTTGAAGAGAAAAATATTTTCGGCTCAAATAGTATCTGACTATCCCAAGTCACTATTAATTACAATTAATGTCATTACATAATTGTAACTCCACTACAAAGAATATTCTTGATTACATAAACAAAGTTCTCTTTGACATTTACTACAAGTACAATTCCTCCATTAAGTCCTCCGTAAACGAATTAGGACTATGATACTGTCACACTATTTTCTCTACCTCTTAATCCTTGTATACCGGATTTCTATTCATTTATTATTCTCTCTCCTGTGAGCACCAACTCACTAAGTATATTTATTTTGAAGTTAACTTTACCAAAATGCTTTGATCAAAGACTTGAGAATAATACTACATAAAATCCTATACAAGGGGAGACTACTTGTCCTTTTTTCTATTAAAAGGATTTGGATTCCTTATTGAGCAAAACTCTTCTCACGATGCTACACGCGATCACCCAACACAAAGATAATGTTGGCCCATGTTTAAAGCCGCAATCTATAATGTGTCAAAGTGAAGAAACTTGACATCTGAGTTCGTTTTCTCTCACGATTTAAAATCACAAATATAAATAGTCTAAGAGTTATTGTCTTTTCCTAGAGACAGTATTTAGATGGAAAAGACAACTTCTGGTTCGTTCTGTGTATACCACCCTGTACACCTGCACATCAACCTGAAATATCATCTTCGCCTGATTAAGGTAAATCACACAATTGATGTGTAACAGTCTTACTAATAGAATATCCAGTTCCATCATGACTGCGAACNTTTTTCTCTCACGATTTAAAATCACAAATATAAATAGTCTAAGAGTTATTGTCTTTTCCTAGAGACAGTATTTAGATGGAAAAGACAACTTCTGGTTCGTTCTGTGTATACCACCCTGTACACCTGCACATCAACCTGAAATATCATCTTCGCCTGATTAAGGTAAATCACACAATTGATGTGTAACAGTCTTACTAATAGAATATCCAGTTCCATCATGACTGCGAACAAGTAATTTCAAAATACAAGGCTTATAGTCTTAAATCTTGTGTGACAAAAACCTTACTCAGACCCATAGACCATATCCAATGCATTCTCTAGACCTTTCGTATAGAGACTATGACGACTCAATTCATAGTTACACTGTAGCTATTTCTTTTTTAAAAAAATATAAAGTAATCATGAACCGAACTATCGTCATAGGGTGATAGAAACACATCTGCCATACATATATCTCGCAACGTATTATGTGATTACATCTATTGCATCATAGTCACATAATTACATATAATAAAAACTGAGCAGAAGCATATACTATGGGAGTAAACAGCACAAATAGAGCTGACAACAACATACTAATGAGTAAAAGCTTAACATTGTGACATATACAAAAAGAATGGCTATACGAAACGCATCACATGCGACATGAGCCAAATATACAACAAAATTGTTTGTGAATACATCACAACAATCTCAAAAGAATAGACTAAATGTCCAACCTGTACAAAAGAATACATCCCACGACATCAGTCATAATAGCCCAAGTAGAAGGCAACGGGATCATCATCTACACTCCTTGAACCTGCATCAACATCTATGTAACCATAAAAATCATCCATGATTACACAAGCGAAAAAAGAGAAAGTGTGAGTCAATAGTTGTAGTGAATAAAGACTCACTGATTTTTTGCAATGAACGGAAGAGTTAGTTTACATGAGTTTACAATAACAGCCACTAGGGTTTGGCATTTATTTTTAAAGCATAAAGCAGCTGATGAAGTAAACACTGTAGTCATAAAAGCATCTGAAATATAATAATAGTTAAGTACGTATAAGCATATTTCAATCTCCCTGCTTAGAATTATACACATACATACTCATCTATGGTATAAGTATATAATGTAACTCAGCTACACCCATATACAGGCATTTCATCCCCTCTTGACGAAACACAAGCATATAAGCATATTAAGCAATAAAACATAAATCTCATATGCATCTAGCCATAAGAATATACATATGTGTTTTTTCATTAAACCTCATATGCATACTAATACGTCTATCATAAAGTCCAATAAATCATATCATAAACATTACATAAATCATCATGACGTAGCTACACTCACATACAAGTGTTCCAACCCCTTTTAGTGAACACCAGTATATAAGCATACTTAAACATCACTCTCATAAAGCATCATAAATTCATTATGTAATTCATCATGCAATGCACTGACTCTTTTGCACACAGCTCTTAACAACCTCTTATGGCCTAGGTTCATATGCTTTCAATTCTTAACAACCTTGTGACTGAGGTTCATATGCTCTGTCACACCCCCAAGAGAAGGGAAGCATGAGTGGTGTGACGTTGGAGCTGCATGTAACACCCAAGTTAACTAAAAGTAAAACCTAAAGACTAAGCTAAAAGAGTGATATTAAAACAAATTCTTGATATTAGATGGCCAGGATCCCAACTACACACACAAAACAAAAATACATAAAAGAAGCTAGTAAGCCCTATACATAATAACAGTACAAGGAAGATCATAGCCTTTTTCAAATATGAGGCTCACTGTTGTGCAAAGCTAACAAAAGTTGCACAGTCTACATAAACAAAAGTTGTACAACTAAACAAAAAGAGGAATCCTTATGCCTGACTATTCTAGTTTTACATACAATAGGTCCACCCATGATAGTTAAAAGGCTAGAAAATATGTAACGGCCCAGGAATTTAGCAAACTTATAGTTAAATTCATGGTTCACTGATAAATCTTAAATGTTATGCATTCAAGCCTCTTAACTCGCATTTGTTAAACCTTAGTTGTTTTGTAATATAACGCTTTCTCGTGTTTTTGTATTTATTAGTGCTTTCAGGTCTTATGGTGAAAGTGCACATAAATCATGGATTTCTGGCATTGATGTTTCAAAGTATGCTGATGATGACAAATTGGCTCGAGCCTAATTAAATTGGCTCGAGCGCAACGCTCCACACTGAGAGGGCTCAAGTGCCTCCCAAGATTAGCTTGAGCGCATCAAACATTAACATGGCTCGAGCGCCTTCCAAGATTAGCTCGAGCGACATAGGGCACCACAGAATCTGATTCGTGATCTTCACCAGATTTGGAGGCTGAGATATTCATGGGAGACTGAGTCAGTACGAGAATAGCTCTGCAATCCCTCAAAAAGTGGTTTGACTCCATTTTCCTTGCAATGAGAGATTAGCTCATACTCAATCCCTTGAAAGAAGGGATTTGAAGGATGAGTCTGGAGGATTAAAAGGAAGAATGAATCTCTGATGGAAGGGAGGGATTTCGTGGACAACAACAGAGATCAGGGTTCTAAGTCTCCACAGATCATCTAGCAGCTCAAGAACACTCAAGGAGATGGTTTTCTCTAATTCAATAGAGATTTCATGAGTAGCTAATTTCTTATTCGTAGGGAATTGATGAAACCTATTCCACATACCATGGTTTAATTTGTATTTCAGTTGTGGGATTTTCATATTACATTTGATGATTGTTTAGCTTAGGGAATTACAAACACCTTTGTAATTGGTTTTCAATGATAACACTTGTTCTTGATTTTGATCAATCTTGTCTATGAGATAGTTAATTGTCTTGAATGAATCCAACATCAATATTCTCTATGATTATAGGGATGATAGCTATGCAATGGAATTAAATTGACATCCATTAAATAAACTTGATAGGTCATACTTAGGAATCATTAATCATGCTACATCTTAGCTTAAGATAATTTAGGTAGATGATTCATGCAACCTAGGATGGGTTATTCTTGATTCTTGTTTGTATGTTTGTTGTGTAGGGATTGTATAAGCCATGCTAGGGAACACAGATCATATCACAAGTAGTGTGTTAAGTGACCAGCCCGTGCTAATCTAAGATGATTTATTATTTTCTCCAAACAAAAGCATTTTTTTGTCGATATCGTCATATGGTTGACAACCATATATGTATCATATCATGTGTATGATGAGAATCTCATGTGAGTACGAATGACCATTGGTATGGGGTTTGTGGTGGATTCAAATCCCTATGTTCCTTCCCTTTTATTCAACTAAGTGTTTAGGCGTAATTGTAGTTTTCAAAACAACCAAACATCTTTCTAAGCTAGATTGGAATTTATTCTGAGTATTTGATAAACATCCAACTGAGAATAGTCCTTAAGGTTCGATACCCTCAAAAATAGCCCTATCCTATAAGGATTCGTTCTATTGCGAGTAGTCTTTTATAATTGATCCGTAAAATACACATCAATTTTTGGCGCCGTTGCCGGGGACTGTTTAACGGTTGTTTATCAAGTATTTGTGATTAAATCTACTTTAATTCCATATATATTTTGTTCATAAATCATTTGATATATATTTTGATTTTTTGTTTCAGTCTGTATCCGTTTCAGGTCTGCACAAAAGGCTCGAGCGTCCCTGCAAAAGGCTCGAGCACATCTGTTGGCTCGAGCGCAATCATCAAGTGGCTCGAGCGCCTTCTGTAACGCCCCAGTTTCTATGCAATAAAACCGTAAGCAGAAACCTCCGATTTCCACGTGACATTACTACCTCAGAGATCAGTCTCGTAGTGGATATATTTTTTTTCTTTTAAAAACACTAGGGAACAACTAAAATTACACAATAGAGCTGACTGAAATACCTCGTGAATTAAAATACGTTGGATGTTTTAATAATACAAACATGTGCATACCAGCACCAAATAAAAGATAGTTGCAGTATACGCCACAGACGGCATACAGTTGCAACATCACACTGTTTAGATATATTACAAACCATCATTAATAAAAACCAAAACATAAAATACGAAGAGACATATATATAACAAAATGTTGTCTCTTTTGGGATATAGCACATCCTGACAAAGTAGTGCCTAATAGTCATCAAAGCTAACGAAGGGGTCTCCGCCTTCGCTACCTGCATCACAGTCTATGTAAACATGACATCATCATATTTACATAGGCAAACAAGTGAGTCTACTGCATCCCAATTTAAACAGGTAATTGAATTATTGAACAAGCATATGACAGATATAATGAATAGGTTTTCATGCATCGTTGTGAAGGCTTTGTTTAGTCTTAATGCAGCATGAAATTACACTCAGCTCATAATGGGCCAACCCCGGATTAACGAACGTTACACCTCCCCACTTAAACAGATTACTGGTTTGCACCTGGAACTGACTCCCAGCGTTAGTTCTTATTACCGGATTTAGGGACGAGGCTCTTGCCAACTGGATCAGCCATCTCCCCCGCCACATCACCAGCTGGGACAAGACCCCTTTTTTTTTGTCCACTGGATCAGCCATCTCCCCCACCACATGACCAGCTAAATGTCACATCATTACCAATTCACAAAATATATAATTGTAATGTATGAGCAGTTTATAATACATGCATATGAATAAAACAATACTGAATATAAAAGAAGACAGCGTCAGCCCCAGTAAGTACATCCATACTTACTCTTTTCTCCGCAGAATAATAGTATTCCACCACTGCCTAGCAATATTGATACACAAATAACATATATCAGTGACCAATCAATAATAATTGGTCAGTCTTCAGGATCCTTGCTCTTAGCTTTTATTATTATCCATCACTTCATTTTCATTACTTGATTTTATCNAAAGCCTGAATTTGCAAATTTTCTATTTTTATTTTTTTCCTTATTCTTGTATTTATTCCATTTTCTGACTTGTTTTGTTTCTGTTCTGTTCCTACGTAATTGGCTCGAGCGCCCCTTCCCAGAGCTCAAGCGCATATGCTGACTCGAGCGCAATCATAAAGTGGCTCGAGTGCCTTTCCTTCAGACAGTTGCGCAGGAGCTACTACATTGCAGAAACAAGTAAATTTTAAATTTTGTTTTCCTTTTCATTTGTTGTTAATATCCTCTGTATACATTGTTACTAATTTCTGGTAGTTTATGAATGGTCGTCGGTCTTTATCATTACCAATTTTGAATTGCGACGTAGACTTGGAACTCACTCTTAGACATCGTAGAACCGAAAGGAACTCGAATCTAAGAGAGCGGACCGAACCAATGGCTGGAGATGAAGCACAAACTGTTCTGTTGAGGGACCATTATGTTCCCTCAACTTACACCTCACCATCATGCCTTCAGCTGCTGAACGTCACGGCAACTCACTATGAAATTAAGTCCAGTATTATACAAATGCTCCCATCATTCTATGGACTTAATAATGATGACCCATATAAGCACCTCGATGATTTCCTGGAAATTTGCACAACCATAAAAATGCAGAATTTTTCCGAGGATGCTTTGAAGATGCATCTCCTCCCATTCTCCCTCAAGGATAAGGCCAAGTATTGGTTAAATTCCTTGGAACCCAACTCCATTTCTTCCTGGGCTCAAATCCAGCATGATTTCCTTAAGAAATACTTCCCCATTGGGAGAACAAACCAAATTCAGAAAACCATCACTGGTTTTACGCAATTTGAGGGAGAACCTTTCTATGAAACATGGGAAAGGATGAAGGACCTTTTGCGAAAGTGTCCACACCACACTGTCCCGAAATGGCAGCTGGTGCAATGCTTCTATGATGTCCTCAATAAGCCACATAGACAAATGGTTGACGCCTCGTGTGGAGGAACATTCATGCTGAAAAGTGAGAACGACGCTTGGACCCTTTTTGAAAATCTTAGCGAAAATTCATTGCACCATGCGTCATCTAGTCGGCGGGCGCCTGCTCCCAAGGCTCAAAGGACCGAAGGTCTTTTTGAAGTAAGCAATCCTTCTTATGTAACCACCAAGGTGGATGCATTATCAAGGAAATTGAACCAGCTCATGACAGCAGGTTTTGCTCTGACTGTTTCTCACCCACAACCTCCACATGAGCCATGCTCATTTTGCTCCAACCCGCCACACTGTTCGAATGATTGTCCTGTAGTTGGACAATTTTCAAAATGAATAGTGAGCAAGTAAATGCAGCCTTCTCTAGACCAGGGAATGACCCATACTCAAATTCATACAACCCTGGTTGGCAAAACCATCCCAATTTTTCGTGGCGAGCTCAAGCCCTGGGAAATTCATTACCGCCTCAAGGAATGCCCCCCAATCAAGTTTTCAATCTGGCATCAAATTATTGACCTCCTCAACATCAATATCAACCAACTCCTCCTCCTCCTAGGAATTCTGCCTTCGAGGACAAGGTGTTGTTTGCTCTGAGCAGTCTTGAGGCAAACACTCAGATGCTCAACTCTCACTCGCAATCCATTTCAAAGCTAGAAGCTCAAGTTGGGCAGCTAGCTAATTCACTCAATAAGAGAGCAGAGGTAAAGCTCCCCAGTCAGCCAGTGGCTAATCCGAAGGGACATTATATGGTCGATGGAAGTTCATCAAGCGACCCCACTCATCAAGTCCAAGCCATCACCACGCTAAAGAGTGGGAAAGTGGTTGATAATAATGTGGAGGAGAAGAAAAATGAGCAAAATGGGCAAACAAAGAAGTTAAATGCGGCCAAAGAAAAAGGAGAGCAAACCCCATTCTCAGCTACTCCCACTCCTGAGACATCATACGAGTCTAGAACTCCATTCCCTGAACATCTCAAGGAGCCTTCTTGTGTTGGAAAACAAGGAGACAAATTTCAAGAAATGATGGAGATTTTCAAGCAAGTCAAAATCAATATCCCCATCATTGATGCGATCCGGCAAATACCACTGTACGCCAAATTCCTGAAGGACCTGTGCACACAGAAGCGAAGGACTAGGAGTCACACTCCTAAAAAAATCTTTCTCATAGAACAAGTGAGCTCCATTATCAAGCATAGCGTCCCTCCCAAATTTAAACACCCGGGTGCTCCGACCATTTCATACATAATAAGAGACCATGCTATTGAGAAGGCGCTCCTCGACTTAGGAGCAGGTGTGAATTTACTCTCGTACTCGATGTACGTGCAATTAGGACTGGGAGAATTGAAGCCCATGACGGTTGTCTTACAACTTGCTGATAGATCAGTTAAGAAACCATGTGGTATTGTTGAGGATGTGATCATAAGAGTGGACAAATTTTACTTTCCGGTAGATTTTATCGTTCTTGATACAGAACCTGTCTCAAATCCGAATAAGCTGATTCCTGTCATCCTAGGACGTCATTTCTTAGCCATGGCTAATGCTTGCATTAATTGTAGGACCGGGGAGATGGAAATCACGTTTGGCAACATGAAGGTCAAGTTCAACATCTTTAATGCCTTTCAGCACCCGCCAAACATGAGTGAGTGTTTCTTCTTGGACATCATTGAGGAAACTGTGAAAGACACACTCTCCCATCATTTAATGAAAGACCCCTTGGAGGCCTGCCTAACTCATTTTGGTAATGAAGACTTCGACATGGAGCAATATATTAGCGAGGTTAGTTCCTTGCTAGATATTGCAGCTATGACAACCCGATTCATAATTACACTATAGCTATATATATATATATATATATATTGAAAACATACAATAATCATGAATTGGATCAATCGCCACAGGGTGATAGAAAACACTTGCTATACATGTATTTCACAATGAATCATGAGAATACACCCATTACATCAGAGTCATATATCACATCAAATATAAACTGAGCGAAAGCATTTATATACAAGGGAGTAATCAAAACATATAGAGCTGACAATAAAAATTCTAATGATTTAAAATTTACAATGTGAATATACAAAAGAATTGCTATACATAGGTGTCACATGCGACACAAGCCGTATATACAAAATACATTTTGTGAATACAACATAACCCTGTACAAAAGAATAGACATCTAACAAGTCTATACAAAAATATCAAAGTCCCACGACATCAGTCGTAATAGCTGAAATAGTAAGCTATAGGATCATCATCTAAGCTCTCAGTACCTGCATCAATATCTATGTAACCATAGAGATCATTCATTATTACATAGGTAGAAAAGAGAATGAGTGAGTCAACAGTCTCAATGAATAAAAATTCACTGATTTTTCGTAAAGAACCGAAGTGTTAGTTTACATGAGTTTACTATAACAGCTACTACAAATATGGCATTTATTTTGAAACATAAGCAGCTGATGAAGTAAACACATGTAGTCAACAAACATCCGAAGTACAATAATAGCTGAGTGCATATATCTACGTTCCAGTCTCCCGCCTGTACTAATACACATACGTGCTCATCTATGTTATAAGTATATCATATAACTCAGCTACACTCATATACAAGCATTCCTTCCCCTATGGGTGAAAGCACAAGCATATAAGCATATCTAAGCAATAAACCATAAATCTCATATGTAATTAGCCGTAAGAATATATATATGTGCTTGTCCATCAAACCTCATATGCATACTAATACGTCTATAAAAAAATCCAATAAACCATCATATGAAACACCTCATAAATCAATCATATAAATACATCATAACTCAATCATAAATTCATCATGTTCACCATGCAATGCTTTCTTTATCTCTTTATCTCTTACTCTGTTGCACCCACAAGCTTTTTACACACTCCTGTGGCTTGGGTTTAGCACACAGATATTTACAACTCTTGTGTCATTTGGGTTTAGCACACAAGATATTACAATCCCTGTACTAATACACATACGTGCTCATCTATGTTATAAGTATATCATATAACTCAGCTACACTCATATACAAGCATTCCTTCCCCTATGGGTGAAAGCACAAGCATATAAGCATATCTAAGCAATAAACCATAAATCTCATATGTAATTAGCCGTAAGAATATATATATGTGCTTGTCCATCAAACCTCATATGCATACTAATACGTCTATAAAAAAATCCAATAAACCATCATATGAAACACCTCATAAATCAATCATATAAATACTCATAACTCAATCATAAATTCATCATGTTCACCATGCAATGCTTTCTTTATCTCTTTATCTCTTACTCTGTTGCACACAGCTTTTTACAACTCCTGTGGCTTGGGTTTAGCACACGGATATTTACAACTCCTGTGTCATGGGTTTAGCACACAAGATATTTACAATCCCTGTACTAATACACATACGTGCTCATCTATGTTATAAGTATATCATATAACTCAGCTACACTCATATACAAGCATTCTTCCCTTATGGGTGAAAGCACAAGCATATAAGCATATCTAAGCAATAAACCATAAATCTCATATGTAATTAGCCGTAAGAATATACATATGTGCTTGTCCATCAAACCTCATATGCATACTAATACGTCTATAAAAAAATCCGATAAACCATCATATGAAACACCTCATAAATCAATCATATAAATACATCATAACTCAATCATAAATTCATCATTTCACCATGCAATGCTTTCTTTATCTCTTTATCTCTTACTCTGTTGCACACAGCTTTTTACAACTCCTGTGGCTTGGGTTTAGCACACAGATATTTTACAACTCCTGTGTCTTGGGTTTAGCACACAAGATATTTACAATCCCTTATATCACCCCTCCTGTGGCTTGGGTTTAGCACACAGATATTTACAACTCCTTGTGTCATTGGGTTTAGCACACAAGATATTACAATCCGTACTAATACACATACGTGCTCATCTATGTTATAAGTATACCATATAACTCAGCTACACTCATATACAAGCATTCCTTCCCCTATGGGTGAAAGCACAAGCATATAAGCATATCTAAGCAATAAACAATAAATCTCATATGTAATTAGCCGTAAGAATATACAATGTGCTTGTCCATCAAACCTCATATGCATACTAATACGTCTATAAAAAAATCCAATAAACCATCATATGAAACACCTCATAAATCAATCATATAAATAATCATAACTCAATCTAAAATTCATCATGTTCACCATGCAATGCTTTCTTTATCTCTTTATCTCTTACTCTGTTGCACACAGCTTTTTACAACTCCTGTGGCTTGGGTTTAGCACACGGATATTTTCAACTCCTGTGTCATGGGTTTAGCACACAAGATATTTACAATCCCTGTACTAATACACATACGTGCTCATCTATGTTATAAGTATATCATATAACTCAGCTACACTCATATACAAGCATTCCTTCCCTTATGGGTGAAAGCACAAGCATATAAGCATATCTAAGCAATAAACCATAAATCTCATATGTAATTAGCCGTAAGAATATACATATGTGCTTGTCCATCAAACCTCATATGCATACTAATACGTCTATAAAAAAATCCGATAAACCATCATATGAAACACCTCATAAATCAATCATATAATACATCATAACTCAATCATAAATTCATCATGTTCACCATGCAATGCTTTTTTTATCTCTTTATCTCTTACTCTGTTACACAGCTTTTTACAACTCCTGTGGCTTGGGTTTAGCACACAGATATTTACAACTCCTGTGTCTTGGGTTTAGCACACAAGATATTTACATATCCTATCAGTACCCTTCGTGTCATGGGTTTACATGCATTATTATGTTATTCAAACATATGCTCTTTTCATACTTACTTTACTCATAAATACCATGCAAACGTTTTTGCCATAAATTTTTTTCTCAAAATCAAATCTCAATGAAACATCATAAAACTCAATATAATCAATCTTATCACCATGTTTACATATCACAATAAAACATCAATAAGTCATCAAAACTCATCATCAATCACTCATCAAATCATCATAAGTCTCAAGAAGATAATCGAAATCATAAATCATATGTTAACATAAAGTATCATCGGTTCGTCTTTTAAACCATCATATTATTCCTTGAAAATTTTTAAACATTAATTTGTTTAGCAAGTACAACATCTGCTAAACATTGAAAACAAAACATAAAATACTTTAAGGTGTGTATCACTCTCAGTAAGTATAAATATACCAATTCCACTTGTTGTTGACTTCTAGCCTAAATGCTCTATCAATGCCCGCTGCATATTTACTTGCTATTACATCAATAACTCTACACACTCTAACTCAAACTCAAATACCCAATGATACTTAAAAATACAAGTATCAAAGTAGCCATGAGCAACCCAATAATATTCTAGGGTTCCAAATAGCAAAATGATTCAATTTAATTAACTCATAGCATTATAACTAGGGTTAATCTCATAAAACCCCAAAAATGGCAACTATAGAAAAATCTAGGGTTTAGGCTCTTTACCTCAAATATTGAAGAAGTGCACCGTGAAACTTCAACCCGATGTAGATTGAGCACAAACCAATAAGAATCCTAAGGAATTGACTATCCATAAGCTATACATTCAAGAATATAGCCTGGGCATTGAGAAATTAGGATTTCGAGAATTTTACCTCAAAATGATCGGTAGAACTAACTTTCCGACACTAAGGATCACGATATCAGCGTTAGAATTGACATTCAGGACCTCCAAAGATCGATCCACTAGGGTTTGGGTAAAACCCTAAGAGAGAGGATGGAAAGAAAGTCGGGAGAGAGGAGAGAAAATGAGCGAAATGAGCTGGAAAAATCGGATTCCAGCTTATATAGGTTCAGTCTGTTCGAACGGGCAAGTGTAGCCGGTCGAACGCCCAATGCCTAAAGTTGTTGCCGGTTAAACGCCCATTTGGAACGGGCAGCACTGACTTGATTTCTAAAGTGGTCCGGTCGAACGACCATTAGAGCGGCCATTGGAACGGTTGGCTTTGGAGCTCACTTTTAATTTTCTAAATTGCTCCGATCGACCGCCGCTTAGAACGGCTATTGGAACGCTCACCTAGATGAACGGGAAAACTGTCGGTCGAACGAAGGGTGACAATTTTGAATTTTTCTGAATTTTTCTAAGTGTTTATTTTTCTTACTTTTAATTAACATTGTGCCCTTACCTATTTAACGTGATTTATAATCCTTATTTTAAATTATAGGGAATTACATCCCTCACTCAGCGTGCCATCTCCTTATTGAATTTGAGCACAAAGCTTGATGGGCCATCAAGAAGTTTAACTTTGACATGAGATCAGCTGGATCCCACCGGAGATTACAATTAAGTGAACTTGAAGAACTTCGACATAATGCATACGAAAGCTCTCGGATGTACAAGGAAAAGACAAAAGCATTTCATGATCGAAACATCCAGCCCAAGGTTTTCATCCCAAAGTAGAAAGTATGGCTGTTCAATTCCAAACTTCGCCTTTTTCCTGGAAAACTCCGATCAAGATGGGATGGCCAATTCATAGTCACATCGGTCTCCACACATGGAGCAATTGAGCTTCAAGATCCAAAGAATGGCAGTATATTTAAAATGAATGGTCAGAGACTAAAGCCCTACATTGAGGGGGAGGAGCGTATCGCAGAGGTGGAATCCATCAATTTGACGAACCCCACCTATTTTTGAAGAAGGAACTCCATTCCTGCCTGATTGGCTCGAGCGCATACTTCATTGCACTCGAGCACATCTGATCAGTGTTGAATGTTACACATTCAAACTCCCTAACTCGCATATGTTAAACCTTAGTTTGTATTGTTATCTAATATTTTGTTGCGTTTAGTATTTGTCTTATTTTTAAATCCTAATCGAAATCATAAGCAAATCATTAACATTAGGCTTAAAAAGACATCAAGGGAAAGCTGAGGAGCTCAAGAGATGCTCATGGATTGATCGCCACTTTTTGTGGATCGATCGCAGAAAGTTTGGATCGATCACCAAAAGCTTGGATCGATCACCATCGAAGCTTCCAGAAACGTAAAAGATCTTTGACAGCAGATGACAGTGAGATGATATTTTTAATCAAAGATTGCAGCTTGGTAGGCTATGGTGGGTGCTGAAATCTCTGCTCAGAGGTCTCCTGACAGCTGGATTGAAGATTTTTAGCTTGATCTTATCCTTAAGAAAAGATCAAAGCTCTCTTTCCCTACATATGAAAAATCTGTCCGAGAGAGGCAGTATGTTCAGTTTTAGTTTATTTTCAGAATAGTTTTTTGTTCCTTTTTGCTTTCTTTGCTGTTGGACAGAAGGTAGAACACAACCCATAGCTCTTAATCTCCTTAGGAAATGGTTTTCTCCAATTCAATGGAGATTTCCAAATCCTCTATGAGGAACTAAACCTTTTATAGGGTTTTGATGGAATTCATTCCAAGTGCTATGGGTTGATTATGTTTAGCTAGGATCTTACACATTTTGTATAATGATTGTGTAGCCAAGGATATTGATCTTCATGTTATTTATGTTTTGAGAAAGTGTTGTTATCTTAAATGAGTTTTATGTTACCATGATCCTTGATTAAGGGAATATAGGCTATACAATGATGCTATTTGACATGATTTTATATGAGATTGATGAGTTATGCTAGGGACCACGATTCAATCCACACTTAGTTTAATTTAGTGTAAGTGAAAAGTTTAGTGGGAACCTATGATACCTTATGCTTTTTCCATAGAGTTGTGTAAGCTTCTAGGAGAATTTATATTGCATGCTAGGGAGTACGAATTGTCTCACATTTAGATGATTAGGTGGGTGATTAGTGCGTAACTAAGATGTTATATCATTTCCTCTTAAAAGTAATTTCATGTTGAGTAGTTGTAGGGTTGACAACCTTTACACTTTCATTTTATGCTTATGTCAAAAGATCCATGCTAGACGTAGTTTGCTTGTAGTATGCGAATTAGATGAAGTCAAATCCCTATACTCTCCCTACTCACTTTATCTTAAATTGTTTAATCTAATTGTTGTTAATTTATGTTGTTTAGTTGTTAAGTAAAAAGAAATCCAAAATCATTTATTTACATAATTTGAGTTAGAAGGAATCTTAGGAACTTTGTAGCAAAACAACCATCACATTCCCTGCGGATCGATACTCTCTTTTAGAACTATCCTGCAAGGGTTTGCTCTATCGCGAGTCGTTTTTATAAATTTTAAAGTTGTGCGCTCGCGCGTATCAACATCCATCAGGCAGATTGACTTGAGTGCATACTTCATTGCGCTCGAGCATAGTCGTTTTAAGAGGTCACGTGACCTCTTTAAAACCCCTTTTCCCCTTTCTTTCCTTCATTTTTCTTCCAGACGCTCAAGCACTCCGCCTCCCTCTCTGACCTAACCCGTAAGTATTCTTCTTCATTCAAATTTCTTTCTTTTCTTTGATTAGAATCCATCCGTTCTTTCCACACTTTAGTTTTTAATTCTTTCCTACATTTCACACCGAACACATTGCGAGTTGTTGCTCATCTCACTCACAATTCGTTATGGCACAGTAGGTATTCGACAAAAGGTCCCAATCACTTCCAATAAATGGGTAGCAGCCAAGCATCTTCCTCTCAACACCCCAGTAGCCGAGCATCTTCCTCACAACAGCCCAGTAGCCATAGCACTTACATAAACGATGAATGGAGACAGCACGCACTCAATCCTAAGACCCGCTTTGAGATTATGGATCCCTTTCGGGAGGATAAAGACACCAAATCAGCTTTTAAAAAAATTCGAGGATGGCGATTAGAGTCACTACTCCATCCAGCACACGATGTCATCCACCAACATTTTGTCCATCTGTTCCACCAAAAATCTAACATTTGATAAGGACATGCCTGGGGTGATGTCCTCAAAGATTGACGGAGTGGCGTTTGAAGTGAGTATTAAGGACATTGCTGAAGCTCTTGGATGCCTAGACGAGTGTCCACCCGATTTTGTTCATCGCTCTAGCGCAGCCCGCTATGGTGAATTCCCTGACAGCATAGATACTAGATCAATGGTCAATGATATGTGTGGAGGCCGTTTCACCAATGAGGACAAAAATTGCACAAGCAAATCATTGCTGCCCTTGTCATTGTGGTTAATCGACACGATGTTACAGAGAAATGTGTGCCCCTTAGGTCATAAGTCACAAAGGAGGGGGAGCTTCTTGAAAGCTCTCTATGCATTCCATAGACATTATTGGTTGTCTACACCACGCCTCATTTGGCTCCAAATGTACAAATGCTGGGAAGGACTGGTCCACAAAAAAACAAAGATTGCAAAGAAGTGGGCATTACCTTTCCCCTTCCTTATCACCAAGCTAATCATGGAGAAGGGTGTTCCAGTAACGGAGAATGATTTTGAGATGACCAAAACCCCTGTATTTGGACCGCCACAATAGAACCAGAGTGTATCTTACATGCAGAGATATGCCTCAGGGCCTTCTGAGACTCCTATGGTTGAGGAGCTCGATGCTGATGAGGAGATGGCAAACGTGGACATGGCTGAGGTTAAGGCCACTATTGATACTAAAGAACAAGTTATGATGTCTCGCACAGAGTTTGATTACATCCGCGAGCAGCTGGACGATTTACGTTTTAAGATATCTGATTATGCCAAAGTCCCGAGAGGACCATGCCACAACTTAAAGACTACTGCGAGACCTGCTTGAGAGGATGCCACCTGCCCCATGATTTTATGCCTCCCAACCTTAATTATCATATTAAGACTTATGGATATCTCTATTCTCCTTGTAAAGAGAGAATATGTAAACGCTGCATATGTAAACGCTGCCTTGGTGATCACCTTATACACAAGATTATCCATTGAAGAGAAGATAACCCGAAGTATAATGTTCATAGGGTATTCAAAACAATTAACTGGTAATTGTCTGAATTTCCTATTTTTAACCTTATCATAGTATACAGCTGAATAGTTGATCTGAGTGCATGATAACCAATTCTAATATCATTGAGCTTTACATCTAAAGGATCAAACCTAAATATAATATTGCTGTCCTAATACCAAAATCTTGTTAAAATTCCCAACTAATCAGATTCCTGGGGTTTTGCAAAATACATAAAGTATTTTACGAGAATGAAGTAACTGAGTAAGCAGATTGACTTAGTAAGCAAGTTATTTTGAAAGATGTGTGGTATAAAATTAATAAAAGGTAGATATCAAAAATGCCAGGTCTAATCTCCGTTATTATGCCATTTAGCAAAATTGATATTTAATTTTAAAAGAGAGAACATAATTTCGGCGATTAAACCCTTATTCTGAAATACATAAATATGCTTCATTAATACTATATAAATAATCATATGTTAATAATATGGTCTACCCAATACATTATCTCCTATCCGCAGGGTTAGCACGTCCAAAATGACTTCTGGTACAATTTCGGTGCCTCGAACATTGCACAAACATGTCATCTTATACTAGCAGTCTAACCGAGTCCGACCTCAGGTGACCCACACTGACTAGCAAAGCCGTAACTAGAGACCCACTAAAAGAATGGTGCACTGTCATAAACTTAACCATTGGATCCAAGGCCCTCTTCATAAATAAAAATCTTGACCATAAAATTAACCTGTAATAATGGTAAGTCTATAGTCATTATTCCGTTCAAGACGATGCAACCATGTCATACGATGCAAGTATCGTTCATTTATTCAAAAATAGAGAATATATAAGCAAAAGCATCTTATCATAAAAATGACAAACTTGATCATATGGAACAACGTGCTCAGTCATCTAACACATCACACTTCAAAAATTATAGTTCTTTACTCAGTTAAAATATTTACCTCGATTGCTCATCCGATGATTCAGACATCTTGCAACCCCTTGTTAACTGTAAAATAACCCAACAACATACTAAGAACGTAATCTCTTACTAGTCGTGGAATATGTGTGTTCTTTGTCTTAAAAATCCTAATTCGAAATTTCTGGTCACCATCGAATGTTTGACACGATTATCAAATGTTTAATCCTTGAAGATCTAACATTTGATCAAGAACAAATAAACGTTTGATGCAGGCCCAAAATACATAAAAGTCTAAAAACTCCTACCAAACCTATCCATAACTATTTCTAGACTTAGAACATTATCTAACAACATTAAACACCATTAAAGAACATAAAAAACACACATTTAAGAGGTAAAACACAAAGTTATCCTTTTTATCAAAAAAATTTAGAAAGTTAACATAAAAGCCTTTGACATTACTTTGAAAGCATAACATGACTAAAGCTTGTGTAAAACAATGAAATACAACATAAATAATAATATGTATTCGAAGATTACCTTTGGAGAAGATAGTTCCCTTCAAATGAGAACTTTCCCTTAGAAAAATCCTCCTCAAGCCTTAACAAATGATTTATTGAGGTTTTGGGTCGAGTTTAAGTTATTTTCTTAAGGGAATGGGGTATTATTTATAAGGAAATGGGGTGTTAAACCGATTCCCTACGTAAAATCCATTTTGAGAAATGATCAAACGTCTGATATACGATATCGAACGTTTGATCTATTTATATCAGAAAATCTAGGGTTCTTCATCAAACATTTGATGAAAGTGTCGAACGTTTGATAAAAGCACATTGAACGTTCCATAAAAGCATCGAATGTTTGATGTTCACATTGCCACCTTTTGAGCATTGCAGACGTTTTGCAGAGAACGTGACTATACTTTCCAAGATCGAACGTTTGATTATCATCATCAAACATTTGATGGTCACATTTTCTAATTAAAAACATTTTTAAATGCACAATAAAGATAAGCGAGTGTTTTTAATCAAATCTTTTGTCAAATAATATGAAAAATCTCTTTTTAAATAGTTTGGAGCATTACAGAATAGGATTGTCAAACGTTACAGTCTCATTTAGTATACCCCCTTATAGGATGGTGAAGAGAATTTCCATCTAAAATAAATTTTAAAGAAAAAGAGTGAGTTTTACAACTCAGTAAGTAAACACTATAAAATAAGTAACATAAAAGGATCACATGCTATAAACAAGTTATAAAAATTTATATAATTAATCATAGAGAATTAATCTAGTATAAGCTTTCATAAGTAATAATAAAATCATGAGATAGAAGCATGAGAATATCTGAATTAGAAAAATCTAGAATTTGCACATGTTTCCTTCCACTTTCATGAATATGTTATCTTGTGTAATATGTTCACCCTTTGGGCCACAACCGCATATTTAATCCATAAGCGGTGCATGTTGACTTATCCTGAAGGATTAACATGAGCTCAACCTGTGGCCGCAAGAGAGCTACCGTAGTGGACACTTCTATAGGTGAAGGCCACCTAGCTAATAGCCCACACATGCTATGTATAGTTTACCATGCTATTATACTTGTCATGTGATCCGGTACCGATCGTATTCATGTCATGATGGTGCCGCAGGGTATAACATGGTGCATATATGTATAAAAATCATGGCACATTGAATTTTCATAAGAAACATAACTTGAGGCATCATAATCATGGCATGTGAAATCTCATGTAAATCATGCTTGATAATTCATAAACATGTTTTTATCATGCTACATGTGTATAAAATATGGAAGGAATGAAATTAATAAGAAGCTTATAAAATAAATCCCAACTTTGTTTTAAAAATAAAAATGTTTATGTATCAAGGGTTTTTAAATGTTCACTTACATGAGTTCTTGGATGATTGTCGATGTATACGCGTTACTGCGAACACTGCAATTTAACAGTATCATTAGTCTAAGGTTTACTCATAAACCTTATACCATCAATCTATTCATTTATTAACCATTATCATATTATGAAACAACCTTCAATCTTTCTTACAATTAGAATCACTCTAACCATTCATATCTCCAATAATTCACTGACCAAATTATGAATCAACCAATCTTCATCCTAACCTTATTTACCCAAATTCTAACATCAATATTCCCAACAAAACAACCTCAAACAAGCACACTATTAAGACTTACATAAACAATCCTAAAATCAGCATATCATCATCAAATCCATTCACCTAAAATTAACATATCAATTAGCCATCTAATCCCTCAAAATATAATATCAAACCAACTTCCAACCTCTCAAAATTAGCATATAATTCAGTCATCAAAACAGCCCATGATCAACCATTCTACTCACCACAAACTAAACTCCAAATTCAGCATCTATACTTCTATCCAAAATAGCCCAAATAGAACATCAATTGGCCATCAAAATAGCCATGTACTAACCCCAAAAACTGTACAAAACCAGCCATCAAAACAACATAAATTAATACCAAAATAGCACACCAATATAGCTTTAAAATCCTCCAAAACAAATCTTAAATTCAATACAACCTCAAACTGTTTTAAAGCTAGAAAAATAGAATTCATATACATCTCTCTGCCAACCCAACACATAACAAGAAGATCATAGATCAACCCATTTGAAACCCAGTAGAAACCAAATCAAAACACCCATCATCTTACTCATAAAACCAAAAGCTATACAAACTTTATCATCCATTCGGTTAACTCCACAAAACCGATTCAAAATCAACTCAAAAGCAACCCATAATCATTGAGAATCAATACTCAGAAATCATTCGATTAGACTCAATAAAATCACATCAAAAACACCTCAAGATCAACCCCATAAAACCAAAACCCATACTAAAATCAATACCCAAAACACTACTCAATCAAAGCATAAAATCAAGATACCCATAAGCTTAAAGAGTGGGAGATTACCTTGATGAACTCACGGTCTCTAGCTCTCTCTCTCTCATCTCTTTCTCTAACTCGGCTGGTGCGTGACAGAAGAAAGAAGAAGAAAAAGAAAAGGTAGATGAGAAACAGGAAAAGAAGAGAAAAGAGAAGCGTGCGTGAGTTTTTGAAAAGAAGAAGAAGAATCAGTTTCTTAAAAGTTGTAAGAGATAAGGGGTACATGAGTAAAATCCACCCTCACTAGACACTAATCAGCTTCATACGATTACACCTACTCCACCATTTTTATTCATTTGAAACTAATAGGAACTAATGAAAGATAACTAACTGAATGAGTTGAATTTTCAGCTCATTCGGTTACCTATAATTATCATTATACTATATTCTTATTTCATTTAACTTATCTAACTAATTTATTCAATTAATACTATTGTTACTATTTTAATCTAAACTAACCCTTTAAACATTTGGTTAGTCTAAGGGTGCGTTTGGGATTGCGATTTTGTAGACAATAAGTGCGATTTTAAACCAAATCGCAAAAACTGGATTGTTTTGGAACAACGTTTTTAAAAAATTGCGATTTGAAAACGCAGAAAATCTGTGTTTTCAAATCACAGGTAAGGGGTGCTTTTTTGAAAACAAAGAATTTTAAAAGCTAAATTGTGATTTTGCCAAACGCTTAACTGCGTTTTCAAAAATCACGATTTCAAATCGCACTTTTCAAAATTGTTATTTTTAAAATTGCATTTTTTGAAATCGCAATCCCAAACGGACCCTAATTAAAACTCTTTATCACTTAAATCACCTAAGAATAATATTAGAACTTAATATAAGTTCCTTATTCATAAAATCAGGGCCTATGAATTAATATTTCCACCAACCAATAGTTATCTTCATAAATATCAAATTAAAATCACTGAAGTCAGGAATTAAAATATGGGGCACTACATGCTCACAATTCTTTACAACTTTTGTGGCCTAGTTTCATATGCTCACAATTCTTTACAACCTTTGTGGCCTAGGTTCATATGTGTCTTTTATCCCATGCTCTTCTTACATATGCTCATAAATATCATATAAAATACTTTAGCCATAATTCATTTCTCAATACAAATATCAATAAAACATCATAAAGTTTATCTTAACAATATTTTAACAGTAATCACAAATCATCAATAACTCATCATAAATCATTCATCAAATATTCATCAATCTCATGAAAATAATCAAAAATATAAAATCATATGTTATCACAAAATATCATCGGTTTGTTCTTTAACATTCGTATCATTTCTTCAAACTCATTTAAAATCATTTTCCTTGTTTAGTAAATAAAAACATCTACTAAATATTAAAACATAAAACATTTAAGGGGTATCATTCTCAGTAAATATAAATACTTACCAATTCTGTTTGACAATTTACTTCTAGATTAAATGCTCAAGCAATGTTCGCTGCATAAACATATTGCTAAAACATTAATAACTATACACCCACACTCTAAGCTCAACACCCATGATACTTGAAAGTACAAACATCACATAGCTCATAAGCAACCCATATGATTCTATGGTTCCAAATAACATTTTAAGAACCTACATAGTTAATAACATAGAGATTACTAGGGTTAAACATCACAAAATCCCAAAATATATGACTATAGAAAATCTAGGGTTTAGGCTTATACCTCAATCCTTGAAGAATCCGGAGTATGTGCACAAGGGAACTTCAACCCGATGAAAGATAAGCACAACCCAACAAGAATCCTAAGAGATTACCCAACATTAAGTCATACATTCAAGAATGTAGCCAAAACATTGAGAAATTAGAGTTTTGAGAATTTTTACCTTGAAACGATCGGTAGAAATAGCTTTCCAACACCGAGGATCTTGATTCTGGAGTTAGAAATAATGATCGAAACTCCCAAAAATCAATACACTAAGGTTTAGGCCAAACCCTAGGAGAGAGAATGGAGAGAAATCGTGCAAGAGGAAGGAGAAGGAGAAAAATGAGCTGAGAGATTCGGTCCTAGCTATATATAGTATACTGCCATTCGAATGGGTAAGTTGCGCCGTTCGAACGCCCAACTCACAAAAAGATTCGAGAATTCCAAAAATGTGCTATCTGTCAAACAGACACTTTGCATTACCCGTCGAATGGCAATTGGAATGAGGATTAGAACGGGCAACATTGTTCCATCAATCCCAAATATGGTCGACTACCGCTTAGAACGGCCATCGGAACAGATGGCCTTGGAACACTCACAGTCGAACGGAAATACCACCGTTCGAATGGAGGGTTACAAACTTGACTTTTTCTCAATTTTTCTAAGTGTTTGTTTTTCTTAATTTTATTACCATTTTACTCTTGCTTATTTAAAGTGATTTAAAATCCTTATTTTAAAATCTTGAGCGTTATAGAGACAATCATAAAAGATCATACAAAAGATTATATGCAATATGCTCAAATATATATTCAATAAATAATAATCATTTATTTATTGCAAACTACAAAGTCAACATGTTACAACTTGGGATTTAGGGCATATCCCCAACAAGAACAGCCTCTAACAATCTTTTCCTCTTGAAGTTTTGAGGTGAGTGTTAGTCTTCAAGTTGCTAATAAGTCCTTTATTGGGTAATACTTCTTAGGCATACATCGTTACAACCTTCTACAACGGATTCTATCTTTAAGACCAAATCATCTTCACTACCTATCATAATAAGAAGAACACAACTCAAGTCGGTCCCACAGAAAGAATAATCTCAATACAGAGTGTTGGGAGTGACTGCGCGAGCCACCTCCCCTGTTGGGTATGTGTGGAGGCAATGCTTTTGATACACGTGACATGATTTTATTGATCTTACATGAATAATAGGCTAGCTAACACTTCTATAGTTAAAAACTTGGCAGAAGGATTTTGTTTATCATATGAACAAAACTCAATCCTCAATTCTCAAAATTAAAAACTCAATTCTTTATGTGTTGCAAGGCCAAAACTCAAGGGGGCATGGAGCAATTTTCCTATGTATTTCCACTTGTTAGAAATATAATGCATAACGGAATATAAAATCAAGTACCTCAATAGTACCGAAAACAATATCTGATGTAGTATTTCCACGTGCATTTGCTCTTAAGTCTCCAGCATTTTCTCTCTGTGATGGAGCAAGAGCGATACTCACTAAATCCCTCACAGAATTAGAAACCAAAAAGAGAGAACTATTTGGTGTACAAACACATGCTGCCACTCTTACCCCACGCACATTTTTTTTCTTACTTTTTATTGCATTGGTGCAATTTGTTTTTTATACACAATTCAGTAGGAAACTGCTTATTACCACATGTAACCATTCTTCAGTTACTGGTCATTTAGTATATCTTTGTAACTACAAGTAATGTAAAATGTTACTCTTGGGCTACCCATTGTGAGCGCCCTTCACTTTTTACATCTTCCACTAGCACACAATAAGCACATCCCAACCATGCATCTCTCTGTCTATTTTCAATCTAATGAGTGCACCTAAGCTAATCAATTGGCCCAATAACTCTTCCCACAACCAAAGGAAGAAAACGAGTCATTCAGGATTCCGCACAACCCCACGCATACGGGGCGTAATGGTACGTATAGGCCATAGTATGAGATGAATTGAGTAAAAGTTTTTTAAAGAAAAAAACATGTTTTGACCCAACCGTTTTTAATTGGTATGGAATGTTGTTTACTGAACCTTTTCACTCACCTGTTTTGCTTTCATTTTTCGGGTCAGGAAGAAAGAACTAGGAGGCCGGATGCATAATTTATTGGGGAAGATGCATGTTATGCTATGTTTCATTTCACTCTATTTTCTAGTAGTGCTTAAAGGCACAATAGAGAATTTCAAGAAACTCTTTGTTGAATTTGTTTTATTACCTTTCGTTTTCACATTAAAGTTTATAAGGATTTTTATTCATGCATTTATTATGATAGTAATTAGTAAGTGCTCTAGTTGTCCTATTTAATTACTTTGCGCCTCTGAAGCTTTTGCGATAACAAACCTAGCCCTAAAAGCATTAGCAGCATCTTCCCTTAAACCTCATTCTCTTCTTTAGTGTAGGGAAAACTGTTAAAAAAAATACAAAAAAGTCCCTGCAGCAACTTCCCTAAGTGTTCCCTAAACTATAAAAACACCAAGGGAACCACTTTTGATTCCCTTCATCTAGGGAACAAAAAATGGTTCCCTTAGCATTATTTTAATATAAAAACTTTCTCTCTTCTCTCTTTTCTCTACCATTTATTTAAAACAATATTTAAATAATTTCTCTTTCCTCTCTCTTTCTTCTAGCATTTAATTTAAATATTAATTCATATAGAGAAAGACGAAGGGAAGCTGCTGTGGAGTGCATTTAAATAGGAAACTAAAAAATGATTTTGTTCCCTACACTAAAGAAAAGTTTAAAGGAAGCTGCTGCTAATGCTCTAACGAGTTGAGGGTGTTACAAAATTTTTATATTTAAAAAAGAGAAAAGACTTTCCAAAGACGTTACCAAATAAGCCCTTAATTTTTTGGCTGTGGTACATGGGCAGAATTATCCTTCATATGTTAATTATTCTAAGCAATATCCGACCATAAGCCAAAAGAAAAGGTATTATAACAACGAAGATAAGAAAAACATAGACTTTCAACTGATTAATCAAGCAGTCATAAACTCATCGTTCAACTCCACAAGCACATTTAATTCTTCTACTCTATGTTGCGAAAGTAAAGCAAACGAGCCACAATCAAACGATGAAATTTGCGTATGATTTTCTCACTAGTGGAAATAATTGAAATTCTGGAATGGCCATCCCTAACTCCCCCCACCCCACACCAAAAAGAAAAAAAAACCAAGATTAAGCAATCCACTTTTTGTGGTTCCTTGAAGTTGATCAACTAGCAGTTAACATAAAAGAAATAGGCTTTCAACCATAAAGGTAATAAACAAATTTCAAATTTGAATATTATTTATCTAAAATTTTCTTATGCAGCTCTCTAGGCTGTTCAAAACAGAATAGTTCACCGACCACCAATATCAAAGTGCTAATATCCATTTTCCATGTTGGTCATAATTAAATTTGGGTTGAACACCAAGCTATGTTCAATAAATTAAAATATCCTCACACTCATAGAAAGTAATCCATTCATGATGATTGCTTTTTCTTGGTTAAGGTGGTATCTTTTGGGGGAAGAAGATCATAACTATTCAGAAAAGAGCCAGATGAGTTGGTGTGTGTGTGTGTTAAAAGAGAGAGTTCAGACACGTGCAGAAGGTTTCCTAACTTATTAGTCAAAACCTACTTCTGCTTATGAAGTGAAAGAAAAAATAGATAAATGAAAACAAATGAACTTTTGGTTCAATGGGAACAATTAAGAAAAAGAACAAGCCATGATCCAAACAGGATCATGAATAATCTTTAATTAAGTTCCAAAAAAGTAAAGAATGTTTTAATGCTTGATTGGTGCAAAATCCATGCAACCTATGGCGCATTAAGAAAGACGACTAGCAGATTAATAAATCTGATGGATCATATTAACAGAGCTCTTGGAGAGGCAGAGGTCATTCCTGCCAAAACCAAAGTCACAGAATAAGGGAGTGAATTGGTGTCAAAGACCATTAAAGAGAGCAGGGGCATAGAGGCTGTGAATTTGAGAATCGCTGAACAATATTTGAGGATTTCAGCAAGGTTTCTAAGGAAAGCACCTCAATGCTGCTTCCTAACAATGCCTGTAACCAGCCAAACAATGGTTTGCTCAACTTATGGCAAACTATGTAGTGGAAGAAATGCTGGAAGTATATTATATAGTGGAAAAAATGCATACAATGTACATAACATAATCCTACTTACAAGTAACCCAATCAGAAATGAGGTGTTCTATGGTATTGCCTATACAAAATTTGATCACAAGTATAAATCAAAATTGATTTAAACAAATAAGAAACAAAATTGACTGATATTTTTGAAATTCAATCCCTACACTCCGGCACAAACCGTGAAAGTAAAGGGATGTTGCCAATGAGCTAAAGGCCTTGACCCCATGAGTGCTTTTNAGAGTACTCACCATCCAACTCTCTAGGTCTCTTCATTATTCCTTCTCAAATTCAATCACAGAGAAATAAAACTGAATAAGATTCAACAAATAGAAACCCTAGGGCTAGGGGGAGGAAGGATAGGGTACGCACAGAGTGCTGGAAGCAACAGGATACAGAGGCCGCTGATTCCGCCGTCGACGAAAGTGGCGGTGGGAGAAGGAATCGTTGGCTCTAGCGATTGAAGACTACAGAGTGAGTGGCGTAGGGTTCACGCAGAGACGTAACGGCTAGTCTGAGAATTGAGGGAATGGAAAGTTTTACCTCGCCTAAGACTTTTATATCACTCTCGGGAAATAAAATGACTTTTATATCCCTTTTGTGTCTAAAAAGACTTTTATATCCCTCTGGCGTAGCCTTTACGCTAATCAAAGCCTTTACGCTTTGCTCTTGAAAGAGCGAGAGAAAGTGGAAAGGCTTTGGTATTAAACGATTGGGAAGATCAGAGGTGATGGATATTAAAATATCAAAATATAATCTGTTTAATTCAAATAATTATAATTTAAAAAAATTTACACAGTTTTGATTTGGACTTCGGAGAATAACAAAATAGTGGGCTTCTCTCATTGTGATAATCTGGGGGGAGGGGGGGTATTTGTGACTCATAATGGCAATAAATTTAGAAAATGTTTTGAGGTATTTCAATTTTTATTATAAAATTATTTACAAATTGATTTGATTGTCCATAATTGATGAAATAATTAAGAGTAGAGTGATGTTTTTTTTTTTTTTTTTTTTTTGTGTGAAGAAGAGTGATGTGTATGGAGTACTACAACTTCTACTACAAAATCCTTTAAAAATTGACGTGACAATTCATAATTAGTGAACAATTATGAATTGTAATGTCAATTTATAAATGACATTGTTGTTAAAGTTACAGGAGTAATGAAATACACCACACTTTAATTCCACTTTGCTAGTGTGGTACTGTTAAACAATCATTGAATTTTTTATTTTTATTTTTATAACAAAGGTTGATCTAAGAATTAATTAACAATGTCACATCAATAATGTAAATAAAAGTGAGACAAAAGAATGATTTTTAACATTGTTCAAATTGCAGTAATCCAAATATTTTCCTAAGCACGGGACAAGAAAGAAGCTAGACGATCCATGAATTTTGATTATTTCAAAGGTAATATAATTCTTCTATGTTTTTTTTATAAAATCCTTCTTTCTAAGATGATTGTACTCAATATATAGTTCTTTTTAAAAAAAAAGAAAAATTAATAAAAAATAAAAAATAAAATAAATTGTTAAATTGTTTCAAATTCAGTCGAACCATAAACTTGTGCTTCCAATTTTGATGAACTTAATTGGAATTCTTTCAGGCTGGATTGCATATGGGTAATGGTTGTGTGGTTGAGTAGAAGGCTGATTTGTTGGAGAACCGCTGTGATGTCCTGGGATCACTGAAGCACAAGCGTTGATGCAAGAGCTACTCTACATAATGGCCACACCATAGCCCTTCCACACTTGGGGGGCTTGACATTACGTACTCTCAAGAAATTTTAAGTTTCATTAATTTTTCTGTCTGATATTACTCTTTTATGCTTTTTTTCTTTTTCATGGATTTTTTTTATTGACAAAAATTCTCTTCTTTCTAAGGTGATAGTACTCGATATATAGTTTTTTTTTTTTAAATAAAAATTTGTTAAATGGTTTCAAGTTCAAGAACCAAAGTACTTCGTGGTAAAGTCAAAAAAGTCATCATATTTTTTGCTCCAAATGATAGATTCTTCCATGTGGTACCTATATATGTCACTGGGGACAGATGAAATTGAGTTTTTACATGTATTACTAACGTAGAGTAGCATGAGAAGATAGCCCTATATAAATGCTCTATAAAACCAACCTAACAAGACTATATATAAAACTACAAGGTTGAACCCGCCATTCTTCGTAAGTTGGCCAACATCTGCGCAGCAGCTGAGTCTCTTGCTTCCCGAGGATTGACACACAGGTTACCACCACTTGATCTCTCGAAATCCATCCCTTTTACAGTGACAGAAGCTTTAAATCCACCTTCAAAATCAAAACAGAGTCGCAATTATTTTTACTTCTGCAATGTATTACACGAATCATAAACTTTAACGCCCATCTTTCAAATTTCTCAAAGTCATGGAAACCTTGGAGTGAAAACACTATTCTGTCCTAAAATATCCACAATTTCATTCTCAAATTCCTCAACAGACCATCAAGATCTTCTGTAATCATAACGTGATACAGAAACCATAAGGGTTCTATGATTTTTGGCATACAGCATAACGAGGCAACAAATGTAATGCATTAGGATTAAAGGGTAAACTTCTCAAGAAACTTGAAAATCATTATAAGATATGGTGAAGAAATCCTTGCAAGGATCATTTTTGTAAAACATCTAACGGGATATTTGATTACTAAACAATCCCAAATTTACACTAGCACATTTTAAACTTGAAGACTACAAGGAACTTGGTGGATTATCAAGGAGCAATACAAAATCTAGTAATTGTATCGAATACAAATTACACCATTTTCATATAATATATAAACAGCTATGCCATTAGTACTTCATTAACAGTACAAAAGAAAGTATTTCAGATTCATGTAATTTAGAATACAAACTGAACTTAAATGATCTTACCATCTGAAGTGGATACATGATAAGTTGGCAATATCCAGTTGTTCTCATAACACACACTGTCCAATTCCTGCCAGGTTAACAAGGTGTTTTAAGAGAATGTATAATGCAAAATGATGCTTAGAATTTCCATCTTTATTTCCAAAACTGTAGAATATGAGTGATGATCTCATCAATGACCATAACCAAAGACCCTCTAGCATGCAGTCCCAGGGCACACACGACCAATTACTGATTTTCTAAACAAGGGTTTTCAAATATGAGGCTCATGGACCTTTACAAGATAATATGAATAGCCTAGCCTCCCATCCTTACATCCTCCTTCGATTTCTTGTACTCACAACACAATGTGATCCAATATGATACATTTTAAAGCGTGTATTATAATCCAATGATAAAACTTGCCTGGCATGGATTTTGTATTCTGAGAACAGCCTCTGACAATCTTTTCCTCTTGAAGTTTTGAGGTGAGTGTTGGTCTTCAAGTTGCTGATAAGTCCTTTCTTGGGTAATACTTCTTAGGCATACATCATTACAACCTTCTACAATGGACTCTATCTTTAAGACCATATCATCTTCATCACCTATCATAATAAGAAGAACACAAATATATAAGCATAGGTTATGTATCTCTGTTGATTGCTATATTGCCCCCACTCACTGATACTTGTTCTAGAAAATACAAAGCATTGGGATTCCTAAACATGCAGGTAGGATATCCTACCAGTCTAAAATAACAAACTGGAACCTATTTATCTACTATTCTGAAAATATAATTCAAATAATCTTCAGTTTTGATTAGTCGCTATAACGAATTGTTAGGTTCTGGGTGTGTTTTAACCCGTTTAATATGCATAAAGTAAACATGCAGACAATGTATGAGCAATGCTTATATTAAATATAAGCATTTTTTTCCTACAAAGAATAAATCAAAAAGAGTTTAAGATCAGGCATTTGATTACTTTAAAAATTAATGCAAATTGATTAAGTAATTAATGTACAAATAATGAAATGTAATCATTCAGAAAGAAGGCTACTTTAGCAAAATATTCTTGTAACTGGTTTCCTTTTTTCTTTTTCATGTGAATTTCAATATAAACATTTTCCATCTCTTTTCATGTAATTTTCATTTGTTGTTTATGTATGAAATCTTAACCATGTACAAGTTTATCATACGACGACATGCTATGGGAAAAGTTTATGATTTGTTCAGACACTATAAAGGATTGGTTTTAGCTCCAAGGCTGCATATCATCAAAGGAAGCATTCAAATATACAAAATTACAATCGAATTTTAATTCTTAAATATTCTTATTTACATGTTCAAGAATAAGAATGACCAGAATTTGGAACCCACGATTTAAAGAACCGAGATCTTCATTTGGGAGAACCCAACTAACATTTGGAAGGCAATATTTTTAGCTCAATCTGAATCCCAAAGTCTTGACTATCTATAGTGCCTCTCACTTACATCCATGAGTGCCAATGACTTGCAACTTTGACCCAATAACCAGTGCACTAGACCAGAACTGTCCACTTTTACAGCTAGTTATACCACTTTTACAGCTAGTTATATTTAGATCCTCTCTTATATTTTAAGCACTTAACTGGGAACTGTTCAATCCAATTACAAAAGAAAATAAATGGAAGAAAAAGAACACTTGGGAAATCATACCGTTTAAAATCTTCTGGATTTTTCTATCACACTGAGCAATCTCATCTTCTATATGGCGCTGCTGAATAGACTGCAAACACAAGTAAAGATCAACACAGCATGAATCTTCCCATGGTTTTGAAGTAGAAGGAAGTTATTGTCAAAACCGAGCAAGTAACCCCTAAAAGGCAAAAACGACAAATGTCAGCATGGATTGAAGAAACCAAAATACCATCTCATAGGTCCAATTAAAAAAACCCTATGATCAGAATGCTAACCAATATAGTAATTGAGAACATCCAATCTTCAACACCTTGAAGGATATAGGTTACAAATTACATTCCATCAATGTAGATTTCAAAGATGTTATTGATTGTAGTCAGCTAATTGGCTAATCAGTACCAAACACAGCATGCATATGGGCATTACACTGTCAACCATATCACATACAAAGAAGATATGCAGTCAATTACAAAATACTGATCTATATCCGTGTGTGTGTGCGCACGTGTTAGATTTGAGACAGAGACTATTGAAAAAGTATTATCAAACCACTATTAGGACAATTTTTTCTAAGCACTATTAGAGCATGTTAGAGGATAAAAATAATACCAGTTGATCCCTTTTACGAAGAAGAACTCTCAAGGCAGTGAATGACAATTCATGTTGCTTTGACGCTATATAAGTTTGCAATTTGTTGAGTTTGATTGAGTTGGATTCATAAGCAACCATTACATGATCACCTATCCCATCTTGAACAGACGAGATATTGTCACAAGTTCTATTTCCAGCAGCAATCTGTTCATCTTTGCATTCGGTAATTGAAGGCCTCATCCTCGAGTCCACCACCTCATCCTGTCAACCCAATATCAGATGCATATAAATAAATCAAATATAATAAAGCTAAAGAAAGTATAAAGAAGCTAGCTATAGTTAGACGAATTACAAAGTCAAAAACACATAATCTTGAACCCAAATTTTACATATATGCTCATCAATATGTGTAAGAAAGAAAAGGGACAGGTATCCCTATTCTAGAAGAAGAGTGAGGTGTCCCTATTCTAGCACTCCCTATGAGGTGTCCCTATTCTGGAATCTTGCATTTTTCCTATATATATCAATGAATTATGAGGGCCATAAATAGAAAACTGAGAATCACTTTTGTTAATGCATATATTCTTCTTTTTTTATAAGTAATCCAATTTCCTAAAGAAGAGTAGAAGGATGAAACCCAAATACATAAAAAGTATACAGGAAAAACACCCGATTAAAAAAAAGAACACCTATCATGNAAATTATAAGAAATTAGAAAAACAAGAACATTTGCAAGTAGCCATCCAAACATAAGGAGATTTGAACAAAATGGCTTTTAACTCTATCACCGTCCTTTCACAATCTTCGAAATTTCAAGCATTGCATTATCTCCAAACACACCACATTAAGCACATACGAATCATCTTCCAAACTTCTATATTGTGGCTTCCAAACAAACCCCTAACAAGCCAATAGCTCCAACACTAGTTGGGGCAGGACTCACTCTATCCCAAATAGATGGAAGATCGATTCCCACAAGTCACTAGCTACTTCACAATGGAGCAAAAGATGATCAGTGGCTTCCTCACTCTTCTTACACATACAACACCACCGCTATGATGTGCCTCTTTCTCAAGTTATCCATAGTAAAAATCTTCCCCAAAGTTGTTGTCCCTACAAAGAACGCCATTCTCGAAAGATTCTTATTTCTCCAAATGTTGTTCCAAGGAAAGGTAGAGCCATGGGGGGAATTAGCGCATTGTAAAAAGAATTGACCTCAATAATCTGCCTTTCCAAAAGAATCCAATAAAGTTTATCCTTGCCACCTTGTCTCTGTCAATGGACAGCACAGCTGTCCATTGATGCTGTCCATTATTGTTCCTTATTTTTAGCCCACGATTGTTTTCTTATTTCTCTATTTATTATTTTGTATAGTTAGCGTATATATTATTTGACAGATTATAGTTTACATGTATAGGGCTAGAATCATGCGGGAACTTATTTTCTTTCCATGTATAGCATTCTTGTAAAGTCTATATAATATACAGAACTCAAGGCTAAATTATTCAGCCATTCACATAATATTTTGTCATGGTATCAGAGCCTGGCTATTAATTTTTTCTTTTCCTCAATTTTTTTCTCTATTCTCGGTTTCGGCAGTGCCGCTTGTGTCTCTCGGTAAGGTCTGGGTGGTTCTGTGGTGTACCCACGTGCTGCTTGTGTGTTTCTAACGTGCGGTTGTGTGTGTCGGTCACGTTTGTGTGATCCTGAGGTGTACCCGCAACATTTTTCTCCTCGATTGGTTCTGTTCTGCAACTCTCGGTCCAGTCTGGGTGATCCTGTGGTGTCGACGCAGCCTTCCTTGGGTGGTTCTGGTGTTTCGCTGGCCTGGGTACTTTCAGAACAGTGGTCTGTTCTTCTCGGCACAATCCTCTCAGCCCAAGTCTCTCGGAACAGAATTCTGCCGCTTGTCTTGGTGTTTTCGGCAACCTCTATTTGAGGTATCGGTGGTTTTTCACGGCAGTTTCTGAGTGGCGGTGTGGTCTGTCCCTCTCGATGGTTTTCTCGGCAACTTTCTGGGTACCGGTGCAGTCTGCTTCTACGCTGGTTTGTTTGGTTTTCTCAGCAACTTTCTGGGTACCGGTGCACTCTATCTCTACATTACGGTTTTCTGGTTTGTTGTTTTGACTTCAGCCCAGTCGTTTTTTTTTGGTCAGTTAATTTGTCTCAGGTTCTATTTTTTTCTATGGATTCTGCACCTGTGTGTGTTAAGTTTACAGGCACCAATTATTCTACATGGGCATTTCAGTTTGAATTTTTCCTCAAGGGCAAAGCACTTTGGGGTCATATTGATGGCACGGATGTTGAACCATCATCCACTTCTGAAAAATCTAAGGCTGACGGGTCTTCTCCTTCATGGGCTGTACTTGATGCACGTATCATGTCCTAGCTTCTTGGTTCAGTGGAGTCTCATATTGTCACCCACTTGCGGCCCCATCGCTCTGCTCAATCCATGTGGACTTATTTGAAGAAGGTTTATCTTCAGGATAATGATGCTCGCCGCTTTCAGTTAGAACATGCAATTGCCATGTTTCAACATGGTAGTCTTTCCATCCAAGACTATTACTCGGCCTTTTTGACTCTTTGGCATGAATATGCTGCCTTGGTTACTGCGGAAGTTCCTGTTGCTGCTCTTTCCACGATTCAGACTCTTCACGCCACCACCCAGCGTGATCAGTTTCTTATGAAACTTCATCCAGAATATGAATCTGTCCGCTCCTCTTTACTGAATCGATCTCCGGTTCCCTCTCTTGATGTTTGTTTTGGTGAATTACTTCGCGAAGAATGTCTTAG
This sequence comes from Betula pendula, assembly GCA_900184695.1. Lineage (NCBI taxonomy): Eukaryota > Viridiplantae > Streptophyta > Magnoliopsida > Fagales > Betulaceae > Betula > Betula pendula. Next base: position 41,016 of record FXXK01002207.1, read on the forward strand.
TACGCAAGCTATTTTGGAGCAATCTCATGGCAGTTCTGGGCCTGCAACTGTGGCCTTCTCTGCCCAAGGACGTGGACCACCTATGCATTCTCGAACCTGGTAGTGTTTCTGCTGCAAGGAATATGGACATATTGCTGCTAATTGTCCTAAAAAATTTTGTTCTTATTGCAAAAAGAAGGGTCACATTATCAAAGAATGTCGTATTCGTCCCCAGAATCGTCCGGCCCAAGCCTTTCAGACTTCGGTTCTTACCACGCCTCCTGTCGCTCTTGTCTCTCCTTCAGCTGCGTCCTCGGTTCCTGCCCCTCCTGCACCGGATTACTGCACTCCAGAAATGGTGCAACAGATTCTCATTTCGGCCTTATCCGCAATGGGGTTTCAAGGTAACCATTCCCCTAAACTCTGGTATGTGGACTCGGCAACTTCTAATCACATGACTCCTACTCACACCGCTTTGAGTCATGTTCGGCCCTATGATGGTCAATCTGTTATTCAGACTACCAATGGCAGTTCTTTGCCAATAGCTGCTGTCAGAGATGCCTCTTCTACGCTCACTGATGTGTTTCTTGCGCCTCAGCTTTCCACGAATCTTATTTCTGTTGGCCAATTAGTTGAAAACAATTGTGATGTTAAATTTTCTGGTGATGGTTGTGTTGTGCAGGACCAAGTAACGGGGGAGTAGATCGCGAAGGGACCTAAACTGAGGCGCTTGTTTCCACTATTTTTACCTTTTCCAGTTTCTTCTATTAAGTCTTTTGCTTGTAATAATGTTTTCGATCTTAGTATGGTGTGGCATTGTCGTTTGGGCCATCCCAATACTCAGATCTTATCCCATGTATTGAACTCTGGTTTACTTGGTAATAAAAACCGTTATTCTTTCTCTCTTGAGTGTGCTTCTTGCAAACTTGGTAAAAGCAAAATTCTTCTCTTCCCTTTGCATGCTAATCGCGCATCTCATTGCTTTGATCTTATCCATAGTGATGTTTGGGGCCCTTCCCCAGTGATTTCCCATGAAAAATTTAAATACTATGTGACTTTCATTGATGATCATAGCAGATTTACTTGGGTCTACTTTCTTCGCTCTAAATCTGAGGTCTTTCGTACTTTCACTGAGTTTTTTGCGTATGTTGCCAATCAATTCTCTTCTTCTATTAAAACATTACGCACCGATTCCGGTGGTGAATATTTGTCTACTGAGTTTCAGGCTTTCTTGGCTTCTAAGGGTATTCTTCATCAACGTTCATGTCCCCTCTACTCCTCAACAAAATGGAGTAGCCGAACGGAAAAATCGTCATCTCCTCGATGTGGTACGTACTCTCTTGTTAGAATCCTCTGTTTCGTCCATGTTTTGGGTCGAGGCTATGAAAACTACTACTCACTTGATTAATCGTTTACCTTCTCAAGTCCTCAAACTGGAGTCTCCCTATTTCCGCTTATTTGCTAAGCAACCTAGTTATGATAACCTTCGTACTTTTGGTTGTGTATGTTTTGTTCATTTACCTCCTCATGAGCGACATAAATTATCTGCTCAATCTGTCAGATGTGCTTTCTTGGGATATAATGCGTGTCAAAAGGGATTTGTTTGCTATGATCCTATCTTACATCGTACTCGCATTTCTAGGAATGTTATTTTCTTTGAAAACCAACATTTCTTTCCTGTGTCCTCTCTGCCATCATCTTCTACTGTGGTTCTTCCCTCCTTTGAGGAGCAGCTCTCAGATCTTCCTCCCGTCAGTTCTCGATTTAAACCAGGTATTGTGTATACAAGACGCTCCCGCCCACAGTCTCTTCCGGTGGCTCACCTGGTATCTGATCCTACCACGCTCCAGATTCAGTCAGTGGCAGCACCTCTTGTGCCTTTGGTTCGTCGCTCTTCTCGAGTGTCTGTCACTCCAGATAGGTATGGATTTCCTTCTTCCAGTTCTGGCAATTCTATTTCAGCTCTTACTGCTACATTGGCCAATTTTGATATTCCCACCTGCTACTCACATGCTGCCAAGCATGATTGTTGGCAACACGCTATGCAGGAAGAAATTGCCACTCTAGAGGCCAATCACACCTGGGACATTGAGCCCTGTCCTACAATTGTGCCTCTGGGTTGCAAATGGGTTTACTCAGTCAAAGTTCGATCTGATGGAAGTTTGGACCGTTACAAAGCTCGGCTTGTTGCTCTTGGGAATAATCAA
>FXXK01002207.1:43362-58198 GCA_900184695.1 Betula pendula
GAGTATGGTGTCAATTATGAAGAGACCTTTGCTCCAGTGGCTAAATGACTACTGTTCGTACGATTCTCGCCCTTGCTGCTTCCAGTGATTGGCCATTACATCAGATGGATGTCAAAAATGCTTTTCTTCATGGGGATCTTAAAGAGTGTATTTATATGAAGCCACCTCCGGGATTGTTTCCCTCTCCGACTTCACATGTGTGTAAGCTTCGACGCTCTCTTTATGGTCTAAAACAAGCTCCGAGGGCCTGGTTTGATAAATTCCGCACCACTTTATTACAATATTCATTCAAGCAGAGCAAGTATGACACTTCCTTGTTTCTTTGGAAATCCGACATGGGTATTGTTGTTCTTTTGGTTTATGTTGATGATATTGTGATCACTAGTTCCGATTCCACTTTACTTGACCAGCTCAAAACTCATCTCTCAGAGTCCTTTCATATGAAAGATCTTGGGTCTCTCACATATTTTCTTGGTCTTGAGGTGCATCGTAGTCCCTCTGGAATTTCCCTCAATCAACATAAGTATGCTAGTGACTTGGTGGCTACAGCTGGCCTTCAAGAGGCTCCTTCTGTTGATACTCCCATGGAATTACATGTCAAGCTTCGCAAAGAGGAGGGTGACTTACTTGCTGATCCCAGTTTATACTGGAAGTTGGTGGGTAGCCTTGTTTATCTCACCATTACTAGACCAGACATTTCTTTTGCTGTTCAACAAGTCAGCCAGTTCCTTCAGACTCCCCGTCATCTTCATTTGACTGCTATTCGTAGGATCATACGCTATGCTCATGGCACTTCTGCCCGTGGCTTATTCTTCCCTGCCAGTAACTCTACTCGTCTCGCTGCTTATAGTGATGTTGATTGGGCTGGTTGTGCGGATACCCGTTGCTCCATCACTGGTTAGTGTGTGTTCTTAGGTGATGCCCTGATCTCCTAGAAAAGTAAGAAGCAAGACAGAGTCTCTAAGTCGTCCACGGAATCTGAGTACCGCGCAATGTCTCTTGCTTGTTCAGAAATTATTTAGCTTCACGGTTTGCTTGCTGAGTTAGACTTTTCTGAGCCCGATCCTACGCCTCTACATGCTGATAATACCAATGCTATTCAGATCACAGCCAATCCTGTCTATCATGAGCGCACCAAGCATATTGAAGTGGACTGTCACTCTATCCAGGAAGCCTTTGAAGCTCGTATTATCACTCTTCCACATATTTCCACTGACCTACAAATTGCTGATATCTTCACCAAGGCTCTCACTCATCATCGACATTGCTTCTTAAGTAGCAAATTGATGCTTGTTGATCACCCTGCATCAATTTGAGGGGAGATGTCAATGGACAGCACAGCTGTCCATAATTGTTCCTTATTTTTAGCCCACGATTGTTTCCTTATTTCTCTATTTATTATTTTATATAGTTAGCGTATATATTATTTGACAGTTTATAGTTTACATGTATAGGGCTAGAATTGTGCGGGAACTTATTTTCTTTCCATGTATAGCATCCTTGTAAAGTCTATATAATATACAGAACTCAAGGCTAAACTATTCAGCCATTCACATAATATTTTGTCAGTCTCAACCTGAGAGAATACAAAAGGTTAAAGAATGAGGTAATCGAATCCACTTCTCAATCATGCACTGATCAGATAAAGGAGATGTCCAGCTATAAAGTGCTGCTAGAAAATTGCAAATGATCTACTATAAAAGCCTCCTTGAAGCAAGATATACTAAACAACTTTGGGAAAGCTACCTTCAAACTTTGATCCCCACACCACACATCATGCCAAAATCTAATTTTAGAACCCCTCACCCGCCTCAAATCTAATAAATCTAGAGAATTTTTCCCCAACCCAACCCCCCCCCCCTCAATATTTTTCTACACCCCAACCTAAAAGACCCAATAACCGCATTAGAACACCACACTCCCCACATGTTATCATATTTAAATTCCACAACCTATCTCCACAAAGCCTCTCTCTCAGTAGCATAATGCCATGACCACCTCCCCAAAAGAGCTCCGTTAAAAAGAAGCAAATTTCTAACCCCCAAACCACTTGGGGATGACAAAGTACATATCTTTGACCAACTTACTAGATGGAATATGAATTCAACATAGTCTCCGCCCCCAAAAGAAATCCCATTGAAGTTTCTCAATATGATTGACAACACCAACAGGGATGGAAAAAATGAAAAAATAAATAAATAGGCAAATTAGATAGGATGCTTTTAATCAAAGTGATCCAACCACCCTTAGTCAAATAAAGTCACTTCCAACCAACCAAGCATAGTTCCATCTTCTCAATAATACCATCCCATGTTGATTTTGCAATGAATAAAGCCCCCAACAAAAGACCCAAGTACTTCATAAGTAGAGAGAAAACCCTACAACCAAGGATATGAGCCAAGCCTTCAACATCTTCCACGGCGCCCACAAGGACTAGCTTAGCCAAGTTAACTTTCAAACCTAAGATAGCTTCAAAGCATAAGAAAAGACAACGCAAATAATGGAGGTGATCTAGGTTTTCCTCACAAAAGATCAATGTGTCATCCGCAAATAAAAGATGAGACAAAAAGAGCTCGTCATTATTCCTAGACCCCACCGAAAAGCTTGATAAGAGCCCCCTATTCATAAGCCACAACATTCTACTCAAAACCTCCATAACAACAAAAAGCATAGGGAATAAAGGATCCCCCTATCTCAGGCCATGAGAACTATTAAAGAAACCAGTGGGAGTACCGTTAATCAAAACAGAGAAGCGCACCGTGGAAATACAATGTGCTATCTAATTACACCATTGCTCCCCAACACCACATCTCTTTAGCATATATAGTAGAAAACACCAATTAACATGATCATAAGTCTTCTCTAGATCCACTTTACAGAGCACACCTGGTTCCCCAGATATGATTCTACTGTCAAGACATTCATTGGCAATAAGGATCAAGTCTAAAATCAGTCTCCCCCCAATGACAGCATTCTAACTCAAGGAAATAACCTTCTCTAAAACCATTTTCAGCCAATTAGCTAGATCTTCGAAAATAGTTTTATAGACGCCACCCACTAGACTAATTGGATGAAAATCCTTAATAACCATAGCCTTTGCTTTCTTAGGAACAAGGGCAATAAAAGTTGCATTGAGCCTTCTTTCAAACTTACCTCAAACATGGAACTCATGGAAAACGTTCATGATATCTTCTTTGAGAACCTCCCAACAAGTTTGAAAGAAGGCCAAAGAAAAGCCATCAGGGTTGGGGCCTTATCACCATTCGGAGCTTTCACTACCTCAAAAACCTCACTCACCTCAAAAGCTCTCTCCATCCAAATAGCCTCCTCATCACCATAACCTAGTAGAACCTGAGCCCTTTGCTTTTCTTCTTTTATTTCTCTTTTTCCTCAACTTGTGCAGAACCTGGCAAAATAATCAGCAACTCATGGTGGGAGGTAGATGGTGTCATCATCACCATGATTGTATTTTGGTTGAATGATGTTGACATTGCCATCATTCCCATCAATGAGTACTGAGATAGTTTTTTTACCCTTAAAAAACCAAATGATTCAGGGAGCTTGTTTATTGGTTGTGGTGGTCGGCCATGTTTGTAAGAGTGGCCGATAGTTTCTCGGGTGGTTGTGGAGGTTGTCATTGGTGTTGTGTTAGTTATTGTGGTTGATTGAGGCGGGTGGCAGTGTCTGTTTCTATCTGTGGTGTTATTTGGTGTTGTCTGGTTGCCGTCGACGAATCACCAGCTGGATTCAAAGAAGAGGGGTGTTTGGTTACAGGTACACATTGCACCTATCCAAGATAAGCATATCACTTTCTCTGGTTTAATCTCTTATCCGATAAAGGAATAGTCAAGTTTATTCTTGGGCCAAGACCAACCCAACACGTATAAGTCCACTCAATTGATCAAAACAGGCCCAATCCAAGCCCAACCCCACATATATCAAAATAAGCCCATAGTCAATCCCAGTCCCCTTATTATAAAAGCCCAAGTCTCATTGAGCACATGCTTAAACGCATGTCTGATCCAAGCCAAGGCCAAAGCCCAAGACCTTTTCACACCGGATTGACCCAAATTTGTGTCGACCTAGTCCATATCCACATCTTCTTCACCCAGGTCAAGCCAAGGCCCATATCTGAATTGGATCAACTTGGATCGGAGTCGACCCGGTTGCGCTATTTGATTCCATGAGTTTTGGCCGGTTAATGGTTATCCGGCAAGTTTCAGCTGGTTCGGTGGTTCCTCGGCGAGCTTCAACCTGTTTCAGCGGTTTTTCGGCAAATTTCAACTGCTTTGGTGGCCTCTTGTGAGTTTCAACCAGTTCTAGCTAATTTCAGACAGTTTTCTCTATTTTCTGGCCGGTATCACCTTTTTATCAGCTGGTTCAATTGTTTTTTGGCCGGTACAGTTTCTTTTTCAGCCAGTACAGTCTCCTTTCGACCGGTTCAACCATATTTTTGCTGGTACAATCTATTTTTTGACTGGTTCAACCATTTTTGGGCTGGTACAGTCAACTTTTCAGCCAGTTCAACAATTTTTCGGCGGGTTCAATAGTTTTTCAGCCAGTACCACCTCTTTTCTACTCAATTCAATAAATTCTTAGTCGATGCCAGCCCATTTTTAATCACATTAATGGGTTTAACAGAGTAAAATGTCTACCAAATCTAATCTCATCCCGTCCGCATTGGTGTTTAATTCTTCAATGACTTCCATTAAATTCAATGGAAAGAATAATATGCATTGGACTCAATTTCCCGTCCGCATTAGTTATCTAGAGAGGTCTCTTCTTTCCTGTTAAAAAAAAAAAAAATCATTGCTAGTGTTTGTCTAGTTGGAATTTGAAGGGTTGCCAGCGGAAATTGGTAGGTTGAAAGGGATTAGAGGTAAGGAGGTTAGGACTGACTTGGAGGGGAGACAGAGAGGGAGAGAGAATTATTATTTAATGAAAAGCCAAAAAAATAAAAATTACATTTTAGTAAGTTGTTGACATGGCAATACAAAGCAAATGTCATATCAACCAAAATAGACTGTGGCAATAAGAATAGAAGAATCCATTATGGCTCTTTGTTAGTCTATTAGGGATTGCACAACATTAAAAAATTTAAATAACTAAAAGATGATTGAAAAGATTAACATTGCAGGGACCAAATTGAAACCAAAGACCTTACAAACTAAAAATGTATCTAACCCTAGTAAATTTTAATTAAAAGGAAATCCAAAAAGGTTGTCACTTAAGTGGATAAAGAGATCTAACCTTAACCTTGACGTTACTTGGTGAGCCATGTAAATAACTTTCCATACATTTACTCGTCTTTTCTTCACAATTGTCAACTTGGATAGTATTTGCTAAAGTCTCGCATTTCTCTCCATTCTGGGAAGGAACCATGAAAGAGTCATCCACATTCATATTCAGAGACCCATTGAGAGAACCAGACAAAACAATCATTCGACATTCACTATCATCCTTCAACTTGAGTGATTCAGTATTAGCGTTCTTTGCCTTGTTGCCAAAACCCCCAACTAGTCCATATTCTATATGAGATCTATCTCGGCTTTTATGAATTTCTGGAGTGCAAGGTTTCTCTGTCCTGTCAGGGCTGTTCACATTTGAATTTCCCTCTACCATGCTTAAAGTATGCAAACTAACAGATAGACCTTCCCTGCAGAATTTTCTTCCCTTTTTTTAGTAAGTAAATGAAGAGAGCACAGGTACATATACTATGAAATATATAAGAAAATAATAGAACAAAGGACGGCAACACCCTTCAACCTCCACATTTGTTAGAAGGGCAGCACCATAAACAACTAGAAACTGCAGAAGCAAACCCAAAAAGAACCATACAGTCTGTAGAAACACCAACAAAGGCCAAGGGCCCAGCTAATCAGCTATGTTGAAGATTTCATCTGAAAGCTTGAAAGAGTCATAACTAAATCTAAATAACATGAGATACAAGAATTTGTATCAAATCTAAATCAAATTGAAGGCTCAATGATGCAACTTTCTCGAAAGACAAAAACAAACAAATGTACGTAGGACATAAATCACTAGCACTCACATAAAATCTATAAAAGATATGAATAGAGGAACCATAAAAGTTTGATAGAATAGGCATTGCATTTATGGATGTGGTCCAGCTATGCAATTTTAGAAAGGGCTATCTCTAAAAGGAACAGCCCTTGTATTTCAACTCCCTGAAACAACAGTGGAAAACAACCTATTGCTGTTGGCAGATCAAAAGAACACAAAGCACCCAATTTTGACCAGCGGCAAGCCACAATAACATAAAATTATCCTTGTGCATGGAATCTTAAGTATCCCATTATTCAAACTTCTCATGTCTGAACCATAAGGAATACTTCTTATTGAGCAATCTCAATCAATGTTAGTTGAGAAATAATTGGTTGTGATTAAGGAGTTCCTTTGTTTCAGTAAAGAACAAAATAAGCACATAGGTTACTAAAATCCACAATTTGAATTCTTAAATGTTAGAAAGGGTAGGGATGGGTATGCAGGTCAAGGAAAGCCTTGTATAGTCTAAAACAGTCACTAAGAACATGGCTTGAGAAGTTCTTTGAAATAGTATTTAATTTGGGATTTATAGATGCTAAACGGATCATTCAATATTCCATTTGCATATCAATGTGGATTATATTCTACTTACAATATAAGATGCTTATGTTGCAACTCTCTTGGAGCTTTCTAGTCGCTCCATTCAATGGAATGTGAGCTTTGCTAGAGCGGCTCATAATTGTGAAGTAGATGTCTTTTCCTCGTTCTTCATGGTATTGTATTCAGTTAGAGTGAGATGGGAAGGAAAAAACAAGTTGTGGTGGGTCTCCTCCAAAAGAGGGTTGTTTGCTGTTAAAACCTTCTATAGTGTCACGGATTGTAATGATGGTTTTTGTTTCCCATGGAAGAGTGTTTGGCGAACTAAGGTTCCTTAGATGGCAGCCTTGATTGCTTGGTCGGTGACCCTAGGGAATATCCTTACCATAAATAATCTCAAGAAGTGGCACATCATTGCGGTCAATAAGTGTTGCACGTGGAGAAGGAATGGGGAGTCCGAAGACCTTATTCTTCTCTATTGTGAGGTCTCTTGTGCCATTTGGAATGTATTCTTCAGTCAATTTGGACTGTCTTAGGTTATGCCTAAAACGAGTAGTCAACTTATATGCTTATTGGTGGACTGTTGGCAGCTCTACGAGTGCTATTATGTGCAAGATGGTATCTTCATGTTTTTTGTGGTGTCTATGGAGGGAAAGGAACAATAGAAGTTTTGAGGACCGTGAGAGGACTTTCGAGGAGATTCAGTCTTTATTCTTCAATACTCTATATCTTTGAACCGCTACTTTTGTTTATTATTTAGTGATTAGTTATCATGATATCCTTATTCTTTTTGTTCCTAGCTAGAAGTTTTTTCTTGTATACTTCATGTGAACTTGGGTTTCTTTACGCTTTTAATGATATTTCTGTTACTTATTAAAAATTATATATATATTCTACTTGCGGTATATGTAGATAATATTGTATTATTGGAAATCACTAAGGAGATATTGCTAGATTGAAACAATTTCTACAGCATCAATTTCATAACCAGGAACTTAGGCAAACTTTGATATTTTGATACACATATGTGTGTTGTATATATTATCTATCGATGTTAAACACACACACATATATAAGGGGTGAGATATTTATGATATATTTTCAAGCATTTCATTAAAAAAATATCCATTTTTTCAAGATTTTCATAAAAGTAAATAATTACTTATTTTTCTGTTAAATAGTTCGATGACATAAGAAATACCAGTGTATTTAGTACTCAAGAAATTTCAAATGAGAGAATACGGCTTGTTTAAAGAGATGTACAAGATACAGAATCGACAGGAAGATTTGTAATTATAACAGAACTTAAAAGCATTAAAAATCATAATTAATTTAACACATCAGTTGAATAATATGATATAATAAATTACAAGTCACGAATTTAATTTTTGTAATTTCTTCCACTTATAATTGTAATAAATCTCCTTCCAATGTTCACTTTTAACTTTATTTGCAGATAGACCCAAAAATATATACTACAAGTAAAATATTTCAATCTTTCCATTCATTAACCAAATCAAACAACTTAACAAGAATGATAAATATATATTCTTTTTTTTCTGTTTTTAACTGCCAGTGTAAAACCCTTTTTTTGTTTTTTGTGATTTTGGATAATTAAAAGAAAGCCCCAACAAGAAAAGAAAAAAAAAACAAGAGGCAACGCGTAAAAGATTGTGACTACCGAGATTCGAACACAGCCTCCACAGCCACCTAAAATTCTTACCACTAAGCTACAGCTGATTTTACTCTGGATTCAACAAAATGGGTTCAATTGTCAGCCTAACATATGGACAAGGCTTAGAATTACACCAAACAAAAAGGGGAAGGAAAAATACATATTGATAATATGTCAAATGAAGAAAAAACAAACGCTACACATAATAAAGAGTTCTTGTGGACGGGATCATGCATCCAGGGCTTAAAAAAGCCTTCATTAGAAGAGGTTTATGGGTACCACATCATTAGAAAGATATATAGATAACATGTTTCCATTCAAAACAGCCACTTTTATTTAATATCTGATGTCTGTATCAACAGTATTTATCGGATCCAAAATGTTTTCATCAAAGGTATATCTTTGAAGTATTTAAAATGGAAAGTTCAAAATGTTATACATGCTACAGCACTGAATCTTGACATTGGGTGTTCAAAGAGTTTAACTCTAGAAAATCCACAACCAACAGACAAAAACATTTCTAGGAACTACTTTATGCAGATAAAACAAAGGTTTTCTAATTATAACATATAATGAAGTTAATTTGTTGAAAAAAATTAGGTGCACCTCGAAAGCCAGGTTGACACTATCTCGGCATAAGGAAGCACATGGAAGTACTCGACAACTGGGGTAACCATCCATCTGCTGGAACTTTTTCTGACCAAAGGACCCTGCAAGCTACTCAAATAGCAAAGAAAAAAAAAACTCATTAAAATAATGTACAGTTGATTATGATCTTTGGTTCCTTATAAAAACCATTTCAGGTCAGACAACCAAATAACAGTTAATGGGAAAGAAGCATGAAGAGTATATTCTTTCTTGAAGTGGAATCATATTTGGTGCTTCCTTCAATAAGTGGAACTACATAATGGCATCTGATTTACTCAGTCAATGGAGAAAGAACGGTTTCTATAAAACAACCAAATAAGCTTTGTTAATCATCTTCAACAATGAAAAAACCTTAATTTAACCGTCTTGTCTATGTTTTCTCAGTATTATTGACAGTGAGGCCATTTGTCGGCCCAAGTCGGCCTAGTTTGGCCCACTGTTGGCCCAGATATCCGGCTACCGCTCTGCCGCCATCTCCGGCAACCGTCCAGCTGCCATCTCTGGCCACCATCCTACGGCCACCGTCCAGCCACCTCCCGTCTTACGCTCAGATTTGGCATTGCATCACACTTGATTCCACCCCTATCCGAGCTCACGCCTTGCTTTTGGATCCTGCCACACACAATCCTTATCTGTTTCATCAAGGGATCTGATCGCCAAGCTCACACTCAGATATTGGTTGTTGTCGCACCTAATCCACCTCACCATAAAAAAAAAAAAAGTCTTGAACAAAAGGTCAATTCTTTTTTTTTTTCAAACTCAAGCTTTCATCTTGAGTTTGAGGGAGAATGTTAGAATATAAGGTTTCCATATTAGGTTTGATATTTTCCTTATCAATGTGTTCACCAAAGTTGGTTAATTGTAATTAAATCTTTGATTACCTTATTTGTATTCACTCCAACTACCACATTTCCACTATAAAAATGGGTCATTTGTATAGTAAATATATGAAAGACAATAAGAGCAAAATGTAGCCCTTAGGACAATTCTCAGTGGTGGACATAAGCCTCTACAGCCGGATCATCCAAAATCCTTGTGTCTTTTCTTCCTCCGCTTCCGCTATATTCTCGTCCATTTACATCTTATGACAATTTTCTACAATATCAATATAAAAGACATCATCAAGATTTTGGCTTAAACTACAGGTTGTAATGTCACCAATTTCCTGTTGTAATGTCATTTATAAATGCATTACCAAGATTTTGGCTAATAGACTTAGGATTGGATGGTATCATCAGTCATCATCAATCGGCTTTCATTCTGAGGAGGTCTATAGCTGAGAACGTGATGCTTGCTCAAGAGGTGGTGAAGCAATGCCACAATAAATAGAGGTCAGCCTCGGTGTGCAACTAAGGTGGACTTAATTACGGCATATGACTCTGTGGATTGGGACTTTATTATTTAGTTGGTGTGTGTTGGGGCTCCTATAAGGTATGTCAACTGGGTCTGTGAGTGTATTACTACTACGAAATTTATGGCACTTTAGCTGGCTACTTTGATGGGAAGAAGGGGCTTAGGCAGGGGGATCCACTTTCCCCTTACCTTTTTGTTCTTGCAATGGATGTTTTCTCTAGGTTGTTGGAGGAGGCTTCTTTGAAGGATAAAGCTTATCATTTTCATCCAGGTTGTGCAGCAATGAAGCTACCCATTTATGTTTTGCCGATGACTTACTTCTCTTTTCTACAGCAAGAGTGCAAGCGGTTAAGTGTTTGAAGAATGTGTTAGCTGATTTTGCTACTCTCTCAAGTCTGAATCCTAATCCCTCTAAAAGTTCTTTTTTTTTTTTTGGTTCTTGGGTCTGGGAGGGGTTGAAGCTTCAGATCGGCAATTGTCTTCAAATGGGGGAGGGGGTTCTCCTGGTTAGATATCTTAGGGTTCCTCTATCTCAAAGAAGTTGTCAGCTTGTCACTGTATTTTGCTTCAAAAAATTTCTGGTAGGATTGATTCATGGCTTTCTAAGCATCTGACTTTTGTTGGGAGGTTACAAATGTTTTCCTCTGTTCTATACAGTATTCAGATGTACTGGACAAGTGTTTTTATCCTGCCTAAGAAGATTATCAGAAGTCTGGAACAAAAATTCAGTAGGTTTCTTTGGAATGGAGGGATTGATGGTCCTGCAAAAGCTAAGGTGACATGTAAGGCTCTTTGTGTTCCTAAGGATGAAGGGGAGCTGGGGTTGAGGAGAATTGAGGATTGCAATAGGGTTGCCATTTTGAAGCACATTTGGAATCTTTTTCCAAGGCAAGCTCTCTGTGGGTGGCTTGGGTCAAAGTGAATCTGCTAAAGGGGAGGTCATTTTGGCTTCTAAAAGTCCCCCAAAAGTGTTCTTGGTGCTGGCAGAAAATATTGAAGCTAAGGGATGTTGCTAAAAATTTTCTTAGGTTTATGGTAGGGCATGGTTCTACTATTTCCTTTGGTTGGATTGGTGGCATTCTAGTGGAATTTTGGTTGACCAAATTTGGTTTTCGGGCTGTTTATGACTCAGGCAGTATGTTGAATGCAATGGTTTCCTCTGTTTTGAGTGGGAAGATGTGGAATTGGCCTCCTCCAAGGTCTAAAGACTTGGTTTGCATCCAGAGCTTGCTGCCTAGTGTACCGATTGGTGCTGTTAACCAGGTCACTTGGGTTACTTCTAAAAACCACAAGTTTTCCAGCCGTGCTACGTGGGAAGAGATCTAAAACAAGAAGCCCAAGGTTAAGTGGTGGAGCTTAATCTAGTATGGCATTGCTATTCCAAAACACTCTTTTTCTGTTTTGGTTGGTGTTTCGTAATGGGCTTAATACCGGTGAGAAGTTATTGAGTTGGGGTTTTGCTGGGGATGTTTTTGTGTGCCTTTTGTCAGGGCTATATTGAGGGTATTGAGCATCTGTTTTTTGGCTGTGGGTTTAGTACGAGAATATGGAGAGCTTTGATGCTAAAAAACCTGATTGCTGATCCCCCTCTTGGTTGGGCTGATGTAGTAGTGAGTTATAGCATTAAGCATTGGAGGACAACTAGTCTCTTGGCTAGTTTATGCAAGCTTTGCTTAAGTGCTGCCATCTATCACTTATGGTTGCAGAGAAATGCTATTAGACATGGCAATCTTTGAGATCTAAAGAGGTATTTTAAAAGCTGTGGTTTGGGATGTTAAGCATAGGATTAACTAGAAAAAGAAGTTCCGGTTTTCTGATGTGAACATTGAACTTTGTAATAGCTGAGGTCTTGATTTAGATGTCTTACATTGAGTTATCCCTTGTATTTTGGGGGAGAGTTGGTTGGGATCTGGTGTTGTATTTTTTGTGTTCTAGCGCTGTGCTAGAAGTGTGGTTGTATTCGTTGTTTGGTTCAATGATATATTTCATTCATCCAAAAAAAAATATAAAAGACATCAAAACAATTAATCCCACCCAGAGCACATGTTGAATTGCAGTTCATGATGAAAGAAAAAATAAGTCATGATAAAGAAGAAGATGACAATACACACAACATCTATAGATACTAGTCTCACAAAGCAAAGGCCCAAAAACATGGTTCGTATATAGAGCTGCAGTTCTAACAGCTAGAAAAGTTTCAACTTTCATATTATAAGCAATGTGTTAATCTCCCCTAAGCCCAATAGTTGATTTTGATTTCATTGCTCACTTCATCTATTTCTTGACTATTAGAACACAAAATAAGGCAAACCTACAATCATTTTAAGGTGAGCTGCTCTCAAACCAACACTCTCATCAACTAACCATTCGGCACATAAACTTTTAGGTCACAATTCACATGATAATTGGTTGAACAATCCAAATTTCTCACTTAGCAGGAAAAAGAAAATTCTATCCCAATTATTTTCATTACCAATTCAAGGTTTAGAGCTAGGAAGATAGTAATCTCCAGTAATCAAGAAATTTCAGCCAGAAAGATGTAACCGACATGAAAACAATTAGATTGAAGCAAAGTTTTTTTTGATAAGTAATTAGATTGAAACAAAGTTACAACAATGGGATACATATAGGTATCATATAATACTTACTAATGTTATTAATATAATCATATGTAGTAATATTACCCATACTATAATCCATGATCATAGTACATATGTATAATATTACATATAAATATTAGGGAAGTAGAATACTCTTCTAATATATATTGATGTAACCCTCTTTTATTTTTTTATTTTAAGATAAAGAATAATTCAATGTATTGCTACGCAAAAAAGAAAAATGTAGAGGAAGTTAAAATCAAATTGAAAACAAGAGACAAAATTTGATTTTACATAAAATTTTAACATAAAATAGGAAAAGAAACCTCCAACATTAATGTACCACACGTAAATAATTGAAATAGAAGGCCAAGAAACATCTTCTCTTCCATTCTTTTAAAAACTTTTTTTAATAAGGATATTTCTCAACCGAGCTATCAGGCACTTCCAATAAAACAGAAAAATTATACTTTAATTTCTACTTTCTAACTCAGTCTAACATGTAATATAACTCAAGAGTTAGTTTGCCACACTTTTTTTTTTTTTTTGCAAAAGATACAAAATCAAATAAATTACTTGTCATAGTTAAAGGTGCTTAGCAGATGCCAAGTGTATTGGTTTGATAAACTAGTTCAATATTAGGAAAAATTTAGACCATACGCAACCCATTTCTCTCCATTAGTGTGTGCAATTGATTGGCACTAGAAAGAACCCAATCAAATGTCCAAATGCATCCTTCCACACTAACTGTAGAACCAGCAATCACATGTTTACACCCTTTTACCCCCCCCCCCGCCCCCTCTCTCTTCTCTGTCAAAAGAAGAAAAATAATAATAAATAAATACGAATGCATACAAAAAAGCTTCTGCCTAGAGCCAAACCTTTCAATAGCATCCTTAACAGGAACTCGAATAACATCCTCATTGACAGATCGGGTGCATCGCATTATATAAAAGCGAGCAGCTGTCTTTTCTTTGCTGAGAGAATATACAGCATGGCTTTCCAGAACCAGGAGATCAGACTGATTAATACCTGTTCCATATACAACAATCATTTTCAATTATCAGCAAGTCCCTGAAAATATTAAAAAGCAATGGAAAGGGTAATTGATACTACGCTAAACTCTAACAAGTGCTAATAATGAGGTAATGCCTAAAGTTCATGGATTATGCTGCCAAATGATAAAGCAATCAAATATGTTATGTTCCTAACTTGAAATATAATTTAACTTGGTCAAATATAACTGCAAGTAAGATAACCAAGATTACTTTATATTACACTCTTGCTGGATAAACACATTGCTTAATTAAACTACAACATCCTTAATAACACTAACAATTGGTTATCCTTCCACTCTTCTATCAACAGACAGTTGCAAAATGATTAATACGTAAGTCAAACCAATTGATATCAATTTCCTTATTCAATAGGCTGCTCCAAAGGAAATTATGTGATTTAGATCCTTTTCCCAAAAATGTTTTGCAGAAAAAATATTTCCATAAAATATATTCAGGACAATCAAAGCCTACAGTACAACAGCATTACAACAGGGAAATTCCAGTGAAAACCCAAAAAGATTTGAGTAAGGCCAAGAAGATTGTTGCCACTTCCACAGTAAGATCAACTTTGGAGAATGAGAACAGATCTCACAAGCAGGAAACATGAATTTACATCCCCATTGAGCAGCAACATTTGAAATTCAAATGCATAGCATATTACCAATGCTATAAGTAGATTCATTTTAATTAAAGTGAAGTAGGTATATCATGCCAGGCATACATAGTATCAAGCAAAAATGAAATCAGGAAAATAGCATCAAAGGCAAATATGATTTACTGTGAGTATCCAGGTTATTAATTCAGCATGTTTCTCCCAATAACATTTTTAAACAAAATTCCACAATTGTTTTTTAAGTATACTTGAAAAATCAGATGATATATTGGGTGGCAAAGTAAAA